>VWYI01037563.1:814248-845806 GCA_013399455.1 Anthoscopus minutus | reverse complement strand
AAAAAAAAAAAAAAAAGAACAAGGTCTGCAAGTAGAAAGTGTTACCGTGCAGAAAGGGGATTGAAAGGAAAGGGGAAAACACAGCCAACCTCTTTGTCTGCTACATTTGGGCAGTAAAAATGGCGTTTTTCTACGGGGACAGTGAGAAAAAAAAGCCAACCCTGCCACTTGCCCCCAAATGCTAATTTCATCCCAGGTGGCTGGCCCAGCACGGGGCTAAACTGATCCCAGTCAGTCCTGAAGCCTCCCTGAGCAATCCCTGCAGCTCTCCTTGTGCTTTACCACAGGAGATCTCCCCATTTTCCAGCCCCTGCCACCCAAACTGGCCCCTCTCCCTCCCTCTCTGGCTGCAGGATGGGTGCTGGCCAGGGGCACCCAGGAGTAGCCTGGGATCACCTGGACAAGGGCTTGTCCACCATCAACATCTGGCTGAGAAATGCCAAAATTGCTCCCACACAGCTTCACAGCACAAAATTAAACATGAAACAGGAACCAGAAACTTCAGTGGCAGCAGAAAATGTTGGTTTTTTTTTTAATTTTCCCTCTTTCCTTAAAACATGTGAAAGAAAATTGATTTCTTTAGGCCGGAGCCCAAGAGAAAATTAAACCCCTTTCCCAGAAGGCTGTGCCAGATGCTCTTTCCATCATCCCACAGGAATGTCTGGGGTGCCTCTGGAAAAGTCTGAAGGAAAGGTGCAGGAGTCCAAGGTGGAAGGGATGGGGTTACCTTAACAAGCTTAGAAAAAATAAAAAAGAAAAAGGGATTTTGGAGTAACATTTTGAAGAGCAACTTCAGGGCCCCGGTGCTTTCTCAAGGGTAAAAACAAGGGTTTGTAGGACCCTCGTGCTGGACTTCAGGTGACAAGTTATGGGGCTAACACCCATTAGATTTTCTATATTTCTTAATTTTGCCTGCTCATTAGTGTGCAAATCAGAAAGCTCATCACCCCATCCTGAGCAGAGGGAATATAAATAGGATCAAGAAAGCAAGCAGGACTTGCTCCATGCAAACAACCAGGAAAGCCATCCTGGTTCCAGTTTCCTGGTGCTTCCTGTGTGACGCTTGCATTACTTGATGCACTTTGTCAAGGGGAGGAGCTGACACTCACTCGTTAAAGGGAGCACCTGTGGTTTACACTTTTGGGGTGTACACACCAACAACTTGTGGTTTGTCCAGAGCTCAGCATGCCACTGGTGAGCATATGGAGGGCAACTTCCAGTCAGGGAACCCTCCAAGGGTTTTGCTTAACCTGTGCCACCACCACCAACATGCTGCAGGTCCGCCTTGGCCACCTGGCACCTTCCTGGTGGCCATCATGAGAGAAGATGGCAGCAGCTTGGAAGAGGCAGCCCTTGGCACCTCTGAAAGCCAAGCAAAGCCCAAGACAAAAGGATTTGGAGAGCCACGCTCATTAGAGAAGGAAGTGAGGTGGTTTTTTCCTTGTGGATGTGAGCTTCTATTCATGGTTCCTCATTAGGGCTCAAACAACCTGTGGACTTATCCCAGCTTTGGGTTGGCAGTGTCTGCGTTCCTGTTAGCTTGGAATTGTCCATTGGGCAGGTCACTCGAGGGGAAAAAACCCAAAAAAATCAAAATCCCATGCAATTATAAACCAGGCCCTTCCTTGTGCTCAGTCTCAGCTCAGTGGATGCTCTCCTGGGGTGACCCAAGTCACTGACCTGGCCCTTCCACCCTCTGCCCATTCGCTCCACAGGCTGGCCAAAGCCAGTAGCAAGGGATTTTAATTAAAACTCCTTTCCACCTACAATGGTGGGCATTTAGTCTGTTAATTGCAGAGCAGACAGCCTCTCAGTGAAGCAGTGTCCAGTTGGCCAGTGCAGCCCTTCCAAGTCAAGAGTTGGGAACATTAGTGCCGAGCACAAGAAGGTCTTTCATGGTAAGGACACGTACAAAACGAGGTGAATGGTCATCATCATCATCATTAGGAGGCAAAAAAACCTGGGAAGAACATTTTCTTCTGCTGGGTAAGGGTGGAAACTGGGCTCGGAGCACATCTCTGCCAGGCTGAAAAAAACAAAATGGAAGAGGGACGTATCTGACCCTCACAACAAATTCACCCATGGCACAACCAGGACAGCTGATTTCCTTTGTACCCCCTCCACTCTTTACATTTCCTAGTGAAAGATGATCAGGTTTGTATCTGCTGTTGCACTGGAGGTATTGGAAGGGTCTTAAGATCAACAGAGGGGTCTTGTCACCTGAGTCATATGAGAATGCATCTCCCTTTTTCATGGCAGCATTGAGGCAGCGGCTCCCAGGCACTGTGAAGTCCACAGACAGCCAGAAGCCCTTCTCTGGCACCTCCTGTAATGGAGTGCAAAATCCTATCTTATTGTGTGTTGTTGCTCCTCAAGCTCAAAGATGTATTTTATAGTGCTGCTCTCCATGTCATTCTTGTTGCTCCTGTATTTCAGGTCCCCCATTTCTCATTTTTTAACAGTGCTGTTGATACCCCCTCAGCTCTGCCTCGTTCACACAGCTCAGCATTGCTCTTCTGCATTTTTTGGGTCATTCACAGAAATATAAAACAAGCCAGGTCCTGAAGATGACATTTGGGTAGGTTCAGGGGAAACCTCTTTGCCTGACAGTTCCCCCTGCAACTCCAGCCATGGCCACCAGACATGCAGGCAGCCCAGACCTGCCTTCATCCCACTCTCCAGCCACATACAGGTCATTTCATACTTTAAAATCCTTTGGAGATCTTGCAGCCTTTCCTGAGGAACAATTTGACTCCTTCAATGCAGTTCCATCCACAGCAAGGACAGGCATCCTCTGGAGCAGAGGATGGGATTTGGTGGGGATCTTGGAGATGTCAAAGTCAGGTTGGAGGGGGCATTGAGGATCCTGCTCTAGTGGAAGCCATCCCTGCCTGTGGTTAGGTGATCTCTAAGGCCCCCAAATCACTCTGTGATAGTGTGAAAGGAAATCTTCTAGCTAATGGAATTTCTCCCCAAAAACAAGCCAAGGTTTGGGGCTGTTTGCTGCTGAAGCACTCAGCTCTTAAGAGCATGGAGAAATCCCATACCAGCCGTGCCAGGAAAGAGCATAACATCCCTCCCAGCAACAACCCACCTGGGCTGGACACCACCCAGCTGCCAAACCCACCTTCCTCACATTAGGCTGATTGTAATTACCTGCCAACCTAATTGCACCCTTTTCTAAGGAGAAAGGGAGATGCTGAGCATGGCTGGGAAGCTGCTGGTAATTAGAGAGATATTTTTATAACCTGTACTGAGTGCCTCAAATCAAGAGAGCAGAGCCAGGCATGCAAAAAGCCACGGTGTGTATCTAAAGCACCCTGCTCGTGACCAAACAGTGGCAGCAGCAGCACAATTCTCTTGGCAGGCAGGAAAGCCCCAGCTCTGCCTTCATGGTCTGGGTGACAGGATTTAAAGGATGTTGTGTTGGTTTGCTTGCTCAGAGTTTAAGCCTGGCTTTGCTGGGTAGCATAGGAAAATTAAATGTTCTTTAGCAACAGCACTAGAAGATTCACCTTGAAGATAAAAAGGCTCCTCCTCTCCATTTCCAAGCATGGCTTCAGGAAACCATAATTTGGTCTTTCTGCCCTAAAATCATTGCCAGCTTTCCCCTGGAAAACAATGCCAGTGAATTTGTAATTGAAGGATGTTGACTGGAGGATGAAAACAAGCTGGTAAGGAAAGTTTTAGCTCTCAAATGCTACAGCTTTGCTGTTTGGAAACTTTCTCTTTTCCATGTTCTCCTTCCCAGCCAATTCACATTTTCGTTTCAGTCTTTACAGGGCCAGCCAGGCACTTGTGTGCAGAGCTGTTAGTGTGTCACGGATAGCAACACATACCTAAGGCAAGGAGTCAACATTTGCTGGAAAGGGGCCTGGCTGAACTCCCTTTCCCCCTCCCTCATCCAAATGGCCCCCAGCTTTGGAAAAGTTTTCCTCCAACTCTGAACTCGCTTGGCCCCAACTGCTATAAATAGTCAGAACAAAACCTCCTGGGCCAAATGCCCTGAGTGTTTCGAAAGCTTTGATCCTGAGCTGCTTTTTGGGAGCTAGAGCTTCTTCTACTCATGCAGCTGGAGCCCATATTCCTGCTCAAAGCAGGGGCAGGGAGAGCCATCCATAGAGGTGGGAATCCTGTGTGAAGCCCCTGTGCAGACCCTCCTCACCTCTCCCAAGGTGACCCAGCATCAGAGAAGGAGCAGAAGACGGGGCTGAACTGAAGCCATGATACTGTCCTCAAGTCCAGGAGCTTTCCAGCATGGAAAAGGGGCTTCCAAGGAGATGGGGGAGGGACTTTTGACAAGGATATTGAGTAATAGGACAAGGGGAAATGGTTTTAAACTGACAGAGGGCAGGCTTAGACTGGATGTTAGGAAAAAATTCTTTATTCAGAGAGTGGTGAAGCACTGATGCCGGTTGCCCAAAGATGTTGTGGATTCCTCATCCCTTGAAATGTTGAAGGCCAGGCTGGATGTGGTTTGGAATAACCTGGTCTAGGAAAGTGTTGCTGCCCATGGCAGGAGGTGGACTAGAAGATGATCAAGGTCCTTTCTAATCCAAACCATTCGATGATTCCATGGATCCCTGTGAGGAGAGCCATCCCCCAGCCAGAGGTGGTAAGAAAATCCTCCTCCTCCTCGCTCCCACCACTGGGTCTGTGTTCTGTTCCCTCTGTCCTGTGGGCTGAGAGTGCTTTCCTTCCCCATTCCTCCCTCTGGGTGTGCCTGGCCCTTGTGCCTTGGCCAGAAACAGAAATGGAAAGACACAAACAACAAAACAAAACAGAAAAAGGGCTGCTCTTGCAGTATTTCCAGCCCATCAAGCCCAGAGTGGGAATCCTACAAGAAAGCTGGCTCTCACAAAACTCGAGGCCAAGAGGTTTGAAAAAGCAGTCCTTTTTCATCCATTTGCATCCACCCTGCCACCGAGATCCCAAGGGTTTTGGAGGAGCAGAGCTCAGGCACTTGCAGGGGTGCTCAGCAGCCAGAGCAGACACCCAGGCATGCTGCTCCTCAGGGCAGCACTTCCTTTCCTACCTCTGCATTCCCATGGGTTTGTGTGTGTGTGTGTACCTCAGAGCCCTCACATCCCAGCCAGGACAGCAGCTTTTGGCCCAAATGGCTTTTCCCCTGCCACAGCTCTTCCTTTTGGGAGCAGAAGCTGGCAACACTGGTGCCCAGAGCAGCACAAGGCTTGTGGCAGAGCCAGGGCAGGGCAGCTCAGGATAGCTCACCAGCAGTGCCCTGGCAGAGAGGGAACCCCACTGCCCACCATGGCTGGCAGGACAAGGGGTACAGCACCAAACCATCCTCCCTTCGTGTTCCTTCAGCAGCAATAACCTTTTCTGAGGAGTTTTGTTGCATCCTCACCCTAGGCTGATGCTTTCTTCCAACCAAGTGACTTCAGGGTGGCTACAGGACATTTTGTTCCCAAGCAAACCCCACTCGAAACTGTTTGGAAGGGTTTCAAATCCCACCAGTGACTGTGTGCCCTCTGCCTTCTCACCTTGGAGGAGGAGAGACATGGTGAAATCATGGATTTCTGGAGATTTAGGGGAGCTGGCAGGGTTTGGGCTGTGTCTCTGAGGAGCCAGCTTAGCTAATCCTGTGTTGGGAAAGGGCTGAGGTCAGCCCCATTGCCCTCTGTCACTGGCAGGGATCAGTGTGGGGGCAAGAGAGCCTGGAAATTATTCCTCAAGGGAAATGATAAATAAAGTAGCCCAGCTTTAAGGGAGCACTGGAAACCCCCAGACAGAGTCCATTGCAGAGAGGAACAGAGTTTTTGACCTGTTCCCTAACCTCCTGCACCCCACAGTGAGTCAGACAGGGCTCAATCCTGCTGCCTGTGCCTTGCAGCGTGACACCCAGCCCAAGCAGTGGCCACACATCACTTTGGAGAATCCCTCCCGGGGTAGGACCCACCTGAATCCTGCCAGGGAGCTTTCCCCCTATTTCCCTGCTCTTCAATGCCACAGGACAACCCTCACCCGGCCACCAAAAGGGCTGCAGCACCCAGAACTCCAGCAGGGTGGGCTCCCATCTCCTCCTGCATCCCAGCCCGTGGCACCCCGGATGGGGTGGCAGCTCCCCAGGGGAACAGGCTGTCCCGCGGGGCTTTTGGCAGCGCGCTGCCTCCGAGGCGAGAACTGGCTCGGGGCTTTGTTTTATGTCCTGTTTATCCTGCCGAGAGAAACAGAGGAGTTCAGTGTGCAGGAATCTCGCGTCCTCGCCCTGCTCCCCCGCCGCATGAAAGCTGCTGAGCAAACAGGAGAGAATCAAAGGCGGCTGCGCCCCGCTGGGTTTCCGCACCGCCGGCCCCGCTGCCAGCTCTTACATAAGATGGACCCGGGGCTGCGCTCGGGGCTTCTTCCTTGTAAACCAAGCAGCCACCCCAGCAAAGACCCTGCAGCTGTGCTATTAGCAGGGAACACCTCCTGGCCATGCTTTTTAGGGGTTTTGTCCCCTCGATGGCACTGGTTGTTGGCAAGGTGAAAAGGCAGCCGGGCTCTCCCCGCAGCATCCTGCGCTCGCCAGACTCAGCACTTCGTTTTATCTCGTCTCAACAATTCTGGTATCCCCAGCGTTAGAAGGACGTGGAACTGTCGTGAGGAGGCCCAGGAAGCTGAGAAGAGCATCTCCCCTCTAGAGGCAGGCTGAGGAAGTTTGGATTGTTCAGCCTGGAGAAGAGAAGGTGGCATGGAGACCTCCCAGCCCCTTCCAGTGGCTGAAGGCACCTCCGGGGAAGCCGAGGAGGGACTCGTCATCAGGAACTGTAGTGACAGGACAAGGGGGAATGGGTGCAGAATGAAAGACAGCAGGGTTAGATGGGATATTGGGAAGAATTCTTTCCCTGTGAGGGTGGAGAGGCCCTGGCACAGTTTGCCCAGGGAAGCTGTGGTTGTTGCATCCCTGGAATTGTCCAAGGCCAGGTTGGACATGGCTCTGGCAGCCTGGTCTAGTGGAGGGTGTCTCTGCCCATGGCAGGGTGCTGGAATTAAATGATCTTTGCTGTCCCTGATTCTCTGATTCATCTCATCTCACCCTCTCCAAGACTCAGCATTGGGGCATCTCACCTTCCCCTACTGGAAAAAGAAAGTGTTTTGTCCCAAATCTGCTCCCTCTTTGCTCCCAGAGCATCACAGGTTTGTCACCACTGGCCTGGGTGTGTGACCTTTCCACCAAGCACAGCCTGAAGCACCAGAGCATCTTGATCCTGTCATCTCTGGCTGTCAGGCAGTCCCCAGCTGTCCCCAAAGCCATGCCCTGTGTGGGTTATGAGGATTCATTTCCCCAGCTCTCCTGGGTATGACCAGCAGAACAAGAATGAAAACCCTGAGGACATAAAACCACAGAGAATATTAAACCCTCTACATCTGTGCCCTTCAGCACCAGGCATGGCCTCACCCTCCCCTCCAGCACAAGGTCATCCTCTGATTTGACAGGGTGACAGCTGCCAAAGGAGGACAAGGAAGAATGATGTCACCCTACCTTCTCTTTTCATCCCCACCTCCTTTTCTCTCTCTCTCTGTGTGCCTTTCACTATGAGAAAAGGAATAAAGAAGAGTTTTGTGCTTTGAGAGGTCCCTGGGACTCAGGGTGTGAGCAGAGGTGGTTCTGAGGGACTCTTTGCCCCCACATCAGTCCCCCAGCCTTGTGGGGTAGCCCAGGAACAGCTTCACAGACCCTCCAACTCTGCCTAGACCTGCCACCCAGCCATCTCCAGCAACACCCCATCATCCTCTACCATGCAAAAGTACTCCTACTTCCTAAATTTTAAACTCTTGTTTCGTAATTTCTAATTAAAAGCCTCAAAATGCCATTTTCCTGGGTTTCCCCATCATTTAAACTGAACAGCCCACAGCCCTGTTTACCTGCATGCTCCCTGGGCCCTCAGTAGGGAACTCCTCACTCTCCAGCATGCACAGCAGAGGAATGAAATCAAATTAACTCATACTTGGAGAAGCGGCAGGATCAGGCAAATCCTGGCTTGGCTTGGCTTGGCTCTCTCTCTCTTTAGACTATATCTTGCAAACAGAAGGGCTGGAAACAATTTTGCTTTAATTGCTTTTTAAAATGCAGCCAGCAGATGGTTTGGTAACCTGAATTCATGACTTTCCACAGCTCCAGGCTGCTGGCTTGGGAACCAAAGCCAAGAAGAAGCCAGGTAGAGAGGGACTCATCCTGCTTTCTTTACCAAAGTGCTCGCCAGGATGCCCAAGGCAGGACTGTCTGGGCTAGCCCAGAGGGACAATTTGCAATTTTCAGGGCTACCTTGGCACAGAAACACTCTGGGTTAGCCTGGGGAACACAGGAATGCATAACATGGGCCACAGCTTCCTTTGGAGAGCATGGCACAGTCTCTCCACGGCATGGGGGACATGGCCTGGCCACACATCCCTTTGTCACTTTGTCCCTGGGGGCTGTTCCCATGCACCCATGCCTGAGAGCATCCAAGCTGCTCCTGAAAGGCTCATGAACCAGGCAAGCAGAGTCCTTTTCTTGCTGTCTCTCTCCCTGAACTGCTGTGTGATTCCCTCTTGTCCATTCACTTCTCTGTTCAAGTGTCCACGATGTTTCCACGCCAAACAAACTGGGAATTCTGACTGCCAGGCCTACACACCCTTTGCATGGTTTTAACACCTGCAGGCTGACCCTCCTGACCCTGTGGTTTATCCTTCACATGATGTTCCCACCTCTCCATGAACAGCCAGGTGTTCAGTGTCCCACAGTTCCCAGCCCCAGAGCTCTGCCTCAAAGCAGAGCAGAAGAACTAAGTCCATCCAGAAAACCTCACAAACATCTCGTGAAGCCGGGTTGTTTTTCTCTTACCAAGTAATTTGAAATTCTTGGAAGGCAATCAGGAAAGTACAAAGTATTCCAGCTCAGGACAGCCTGGGACTCATTCCTTAGAGGCACAATGGTTGTTTACTCAATCTCTCATACATTAATATCTAAAAATTCATGAGTTCAATTGTAAACAAGAAAGCGCTGGCTTTACAGTGGTGTCTATTTAACAATAGTGGTTCGAGCCTGAATGATGATTTCCTTGTTATTCTTCTTCTAATCTGGCTACCAGAGGGTCGAGATCTTGCAAAATTATGGGAAATATTTCAAGCCCATTTATTTCTGGTTTTGAAAAGCATCCCTCTGAAACCAAAGGCCAAAGAGAGACTACTTCAAATCAACATTGAAGAGCACAGGCAGGGAGAGGAGCTGTTTATGCCAGCACTGTCCTCTGGCTCAGGAACAAATGAGGAAAAAGCCGGCCATGGATGCATCTGTGCTGGAAACCTGGAGAAGATTCCTGAGTGTTGAGAGTGAGGGTCCCCAAGGCAATCACCCAAGGGGTCCAGCAATCAGGTGTGGTGGTCAACAGCAGCTGAACATGAGCCCAGGTGGCCAAGAAGGCCAAGGATTGTGCCAGCCACAGTGTGACCAGCAGGCCCAGGGCAGGGATTGTCCCTCTGTGCTGGGCACTGGTGCAGCCACACCTCAAATCCTGTGTCAGGTTCTGGGCCCCTCAGTGCAAGAAGGACACTGAGGGGCTGGAGAGTGTCCAGAGAAGGTCACAGAGCTGGGAAAGGGTCTGGAGCAGCTGAAGGAGCTGGGAGGGCTCAGCCTGGAGAAAAGGAGGCTCAGGGGGGACCTTTTCACTCTTCACAACTCCCTGACTGGAGGATGTAGCCAGGTGGGGATTGGTCTCTTTTTCCAGGTAACAATGATAGAACAAGAGGAAATGGCCTCAGGTCACACCAGGTTTAGACAGGGTATTAGGAAAAATTTCTTCATGAAAAGGGTTACCAGAGATTAAAACAGGCTGCCCAGGGAAGTGATGGAGTCACCATCACTGGGGGTATTTAAAGGAGTGTAGACAAGGTACCTGGAGACATGGTTGATGACTTTAAAGGTCTTTTACAACTTAAATGATTCTGTGATTCCATCTGCAGGATGGAGACAGCCCAGAGCTCATTGAAGCTCACCTCCCCTTCCATCTTTACTGACTGGCTCTGCCACAGCCTCTTCTCATGGCAGGTCTGTGTAGCCTTGACATCCCCAGCTGGTCCCCCTTACAGACCTCTCTCCCTTTTGAGTCCAACACTTTTTCCTGTGGCCTCCAGGAGGTTCACCAAGACATTCATGGACAGGCTGGCAGCATTTCCCAGCTCCTTCACAGTCCCACGTGAACACACTTCTGTTTCAGACATTAATTGTGCCAGGGAATGTGGTTTTAGCTCAGCTTTCTCATCTCTCCTGGGCAACACTGACATGTTTAGGCAGCCTGAACAGGATGAGCGCCTGCCTGCAGAGTCAGAGGGGATCAGCCACCTCCACCTCGAGGATTTCTCACATTCATTCAGAGCTCAGACACCTCCACACCAGCCCCTGCTCCAAGAGGGTGAGGAGAAACAAGGCAGAGAGCACTTTCATGGGTGATTAGGGCTGTGTGTGATTTCCCTAGCTGGTTGCTTCAGGGACAGAACCCTGGAGCAGCCCAATATCAAGAACTGCAGGAGGAGGAGGAGGAAGATTCCTTGAACAGGAGGTTCATATATCTTTATCTTTGCTGCTGTCAAAGGGCAATAGCTGAGATTGCAGTGTCTTGGAAAGCTTCCACAAAAGCTATCTCGAGGACATCAACAAGTCTGGAAACCACCTTCACTCTCTTGATAAAGGTTTCAGTCAACAAATGCACTCCAGGGCAGGTTCCCAGGCAGTGATCACTTCCTACTGGCTGGAAATGCATCAGTTTGTGTTTGAGCGAAGCCTTGGGCCGGCTCAGCCCACAGCTACCTCGTGGAGATGCACTCCTGTGAGGGTTCAGCCCTGCAGGAAGCAGCCAGACAGGTGGGGGTTATGGGGTGGTCACCTGAGTGCTGCCAATTCACCATCCAAGAGCTCTCAGACAAGCCCTGATTTCAACCAGGGAAGAAACCCAAGAGGAAACACTCCAGAATTCAATCACTCTCCCTTCCTGCCCCATGACAGGCAGCAGGACATTCCATCCAAGAAAATCCATGAGTCTTTGATCTTCCCTGCTGACTCTGCAGCCAGAGACCTCCACCAAGGAGAAGTCACTAGGGCATCAAAACCTGCAGTGCTGCAGCAATGCAAGAGGGAGCACCTCGCTCCCTGTTCACTCCAGCAAGCAGCTACTTCCACAGGCACCATGGGAACATCCACTTTGGAACATTTATCTCTGTGTTTGCACACAAATACTCTCGTTGGAAGAGCCCAAAGCCTTCAAACAGCCCATACCTCACCAAGGAGGGCACCATCTGCACCAAACCCAGCTGGGACCATGCTGATACCACTTCAGGCTGGTAAATACTCTGTAAAATACCCTTATGTGAGTTATAAATATCTGCTTCAGGCCATGGTGTGAAAGGCTCCTTCTGCTCCTCCATGGGCTGGGGGTACCATCCTGCAGAATGGGCAGGGTGGGAGCTCCTCCCTGACCGCCTGCAGTGACCACAGCAGAGCACAAAGCCAAACTGCTTTTACGGCTTTGCCCAGATCCTCGGTTCTCGCCCATCCTGCCCGCCAGCCAGTCCATCCCAGAAGGCAGCTCCCTGTTTGTCTTGGATCACCTCCTGCCAGAGCAGAGCTTTCCACAGCACGGCTCTTCTTTGCTGCCCGAGGGCGGATTTCCTGCCGTTTGATCTAAATTTTCCTGTCGTTTCACCGAATGCCTCCTGATTTCCTTCATCAGGCCCGATCTTTCCATCAGGGAGGCGGTCCTGCGGCCCGGAGCTCTTTGGCAGAGAGCTGAGGGAGAGGTTTGGTGGTCAATGAGCAAATACTGCTGGAGCTGGAGCGGTGGAAAAGACCTTCCCTCCCTTCCTTCCCAGGTGGATTAAGCATGGACATGCAGTGCCCTCTGCTGATCTGGCCGCTGAGGGAGATGCGGGAAGAGCAGCATCCAGGCAGATTTGCAAAGCTCTGAAGGGGCAGCCAAGCCTCCAGTTTACCTACGAGCTCTGTACTGGCAAGGCAGAAGCAGCACATTCCTCTGCTGCTGAACTGGTGTTTGTCACAGCTTGTGGACCTGTTTGAGGAGCCAGGCTGGTACAAGAGGTCCAGGTTGTCCCAATTCCATCTTCACACCCACAGGTTATGGCTACACCTGAAAAAGCCAGGATGTCTTGGACAGGTTGCCCAGGGAATCTGTGGCTACCCCATCCTGGGAAGTGTTCAAGGCCAGGTGGGACAGGGCTTGGAGAAAGCTGGGATAGTGAATAGCATCTCTGCCCATGGCAGGGGGATAGGAATGGGATGGCCTTTCAAACCCTTCCAACCCAAACCATTCTGTGATTCCCTGAGCTGCACAACACTCTGCAGTCCCACTCACTAGGCTGAGCACTGCTCCCCTTCCCCAAGCAGCCAGGAAAGATGGGCACGACATTAAGGGAGGAGGAGCCAGTCTGGGAGACAACATTTCCTTTTCTCCTTGAACAGAGGCTCCCTTTCTCAAGGGAAATGGGCTGCTTTACCTTGAAATAGTGGAAAGAAGCAGCCTCACAGGGAGGACAGGTTGGTGATCCAAACTGTCCCATGGAACAAAGCATCCTTACTGGGAACTGCATGAATCATGTGTAAAACATGAAACTAATAAATGACTTCTCCTGCTACAGAAGCCCTCCTGGGAACACCAAGACAGACATTATTTTTAAAAAGGGCCAGAAAGGTCCCTTGCTAGGCTTGTGCGTGCAGGACTGGAGGCAGGGACAGCTGCAGCCCAGCATTGTTACCTGCAAGTCCATGATCTATGGATTTAGCACTGCAAGGAGAGTTCGGTGTGCAAATGCCTCTGATGAACTCTCCTGAGCTGGCCAAGGGAACTGCAGAGCAAGAGCAGCTTCCTGCTCCAAACTTGGGCCAAAGGTCATCCCAACTGGTTTGGCTGGAGTTGGCAGAGCTCCTGGAACCCCACCATTGCACCAAAGCAAACCTTTGAGTTTGCTCCTGCAAACAGCACCCAGGGGTGTTCCTGCAGCAGCACCCAGGGGCTGGTGGGAAACCCACAGCTCAGAGAAGCTCACACTGAAAGAAACCACTTTGCTTTTCTTTTCTTCAAAGCCTCCCCAACTCAGTAGAGGCAGAAAAGCTCAAAGTGAGGTTTAAAGGGTGCAACACAGGCAGCAAAGTCCACTCCTGGTTAATAGGATTCACTTTAGGAGATAAGGCTTATTTGCACCTGGAGAATGATAGGGGTTTATAACACTGGCAGCAATCTGACCCCCCAGCAGGTGTGGTGTACGTGGCACAAGCAATGTCCAGCCTGATAGGCATCTCCTGGTCCTGGGCTGGGGCTCCTTCTCCTGACTGCAAGGACTGCACATTGCTTATCTCCAAACATCCCTGCCAAGATGCAACACATTCAGCTTGGATTGCTTTCTCCTCTCCACAGACTTTTCCAGGACTTCCAAGTGATCAAGTGAAAAAGGGTCTCTATCAGTTTGTACTTTATTCCAAGGCAGGGTTTCCTTCCACCTTGTTTGTAGCCATGGCTTTTCCAGCACTGCCAGCCCCCTTCTCCAGATGCCCACACCCCTTCTCTGCCATCGGGGATTTTTCCATCCCACACTTGCCATTCTCCAGGACAGAGGAGCCCTCTGTGCCTCCACACTGTGGTCTCCTGGGAGCTCCTCCAGCTGACACAAGTGACTCAGCTAAGGGCTGATGTGTCAAGTCAAGCCTGTCCTGGAAACCAAATCATAATTCCAGAGGGAAGGAGCACACAAAACCACACACAGCTTCAACACAGAGGCCAGCCCCAAAACCTCGGTGCCTCTCTCAGGACCTCTGGCTCAGAATGACCTCTCTCTCTTGGGCACTGTTCACCCCATTTCATGGATGTGTCAGCCCAGGACATTCCTTCTCCCAAAATGCAGCTGCCATTGTGGCAAAGCCTGGCCACCATCTAAGGAATAACAACAACACCATGTGTTAGGTAAACAGGGTCACACACATTCTTCTGAGAGGAAGAAATCAAGCTGAGAACACACAGACCTGATGCCTCCTGGCATAAAGCCTTAATTTTCTTAAGGAGCACCTTAAACCCAGCACCTTCCAAGGTACTCAAACCCTTTAGCAGAGCCAAGGATACAGCTGGGAGTGGATAAGGGGACACCACAAGGACACCACTGCCATGACCCACAAAGCTTTTTGCCAAAGCCATGCCTAGCCCACGAGTGCTGAGAGTGCACTGCCAGCATCTCCGTGGCTGTACAAGCTGGGAGATACTCGGCCAGGACAATGGGCTCTGCTCTCTTCATTGCATTTTCCTGTTATCTCACACTTGCTGTAAAGTGCTGACTGAAGGAATGCTTAGTCAGGAGTGCTCAGATGGAGGAAATTAATTTGTTTTTTAGCACCTGCATGGCCCTATGTCAATTGGAAGTGTTGCAGTTTGGAGGAGCTGAGGATGTTTAATCTAATGCCTTGCACCCCAAGGAACAGCTTGGTCCCAAACCACAATGAAATGTGCTGGATCCAGGAAATGGGGAGGTCAACATGACCTGCAGTGCCCCTTTAGGCAACTCAGAATTATTTCTTAGTAAGGAGAGGCCACCTTCCCAGGCCTGTGATGAGGTGTCTTGGCTGCTGGTGGTACTTGCAGTGGCTGCACCCTGTTTTTGTACCACTGATGCAGTCACCAGCATGTTGTCAGCTCAGAGCAGTCAACAAAACCCATGGCCATGCCTCAGGAGCATGCCCCAAGCAGGCACACAGCTTCTGTTTCCATGAGCTCAGCAGTCCTGCCTGATAAAAGATGGGATGGAGCTGCTTGGAGAAAAGGAGAAGAAAACATTTCCAAGGCTGGCTCTGCTCCCATCAGATAAAGAGTGCACGGCACAAAGTCCTTGAGGTGACTCTGGAGTGACTCTGGGATCCAAGCCACAGGGAACACCCAGCTTCCCATCCCACTGGGGCTGTGTGGGGCACAGGGAGGAGATGTGGCCATCCAAACCTCCCAGCGGCTGCATCTGGAAAAGAGGCACAACACCCTTCCAAAGGTCACATCCCAGCCATGCCAAGGCTCGGTGCTGGGAGCAGCTTCACCCCACTGCCTAAACAGCAGCTCACCAGTACCACTCACAGGCACTGCTCCCTGCCTCAGTCTCCCCAGCTGTCAAAATCACCCCAACCACGGCCTGGCAAGAGCAACTTTTTGGGCTTTTTTACATCTGAGCTGCTCCCGCTGTGAGCAACCTACAGCAGCCTCTGCCAGGCTGGGGAGGGAGCAGGCAGAAAGGAGCGTCCCTACCTGTTCCTTTGCTCACCTGTCCCCCCTTGGGTGGCCGTGGGGAGCAGGGACCCCAAGTAGCCCGGAGCCAAGGAGCACCTCCACCAGACACCCAACGCTTCCGCTAAAGGATCTTCTGCTAAAGGAAGGCAGGGTTTCCAGCTGGCTTTGTCTCCTGTCCCCAAGCTGTCAGCACAGCATCCCCCTGCATCCCTGCGGTTCCGGCAGGGCGACATTGCCACCTGCTGCCTGCTGCTCGGCAGGACACGCCAGCTTCGCTTTGTCACCCAGGCACAGCCTCCTCCAGCCACCGCTGCGGGGAAAGAGCACGGGGCTGTCCCTGCGGGGACCTGTGACATGATCTTATGAGCCTGAGAGAGTCTTTCAGCCTGGCAGTGGCTGATCTGCTCCCAAGGAAAAATCTTTTGGGAAAATTCTCTCTCAAGAACTGTTTTTTTGTAAATAGGTTTTGGTTCTCAAAACCTATTTCACACATGTGTTCTGAATGTGTTTTCCTCTTGTTCCACCAATGGGCCCAGAGAGGTGCTTCCTTTGGCCAGTTATGTTGACCTGTATGGGAACACCTTATAAAAGGGTTGCAAAACCCTAAATAAAGGCTTCTGCCTCACTGAGATCAAACCTTGCTGTTGTATTGTGAACCCACGCTTCTATTTTGTGTCCTCTAGTAACAGGGACCCTCCAATGTCACCAGCTCAGGGACAGCACCCACTCCACCACCTCCTCAGTGATCTCTCAGCTCCAGGCTGGCACAAGGAGCACAAGACAGCAGTGCTTCATCCCAGCCCATAGCTCCAGGTCTGCAGGGAACATGGCTGGAATGCTTGTTTGAGGAATGTGTGTCACTAGGAGCCATGAAATAGAAGCATGGACTCATGAACACATAATGAGGTTTTTTTTAGATGAGGTAGGAAAAAGTTTTTATTCAGGGTTTAGCAACCCTTTTTATAAGGTGTTGCCATACAGGTTAACATGCTTGGCCAAAGGAAGCACCTCTCTGGTGCCATTGGTGGAACAAGAGAAAAACCCATTCAGAACATGTATGTGACATTGTTCTGAGAACCAAAACCTATTTACAAAAACAGTCCGTGAAAGAAAAGTTTCCCAACAGATTTTCCCTTGGGAACAGATCAGCCACTGTCAGGCTGAAAACTCTCTCAGGCTCAGAAAATCATGCCCACAAAAGTGCCACCACCCAGCAGCAAAAGGGACAGTGGGGACATGTCTCCTGCCAGCAGCCCTGCTTCCACAGCCATGGAGTGACAGAATGGTGTGGGATGGAAGGGACTTTTTCAATGTCCTCTGCTCCAACCAGCAGGGACATCTTCAGCTGGGTCAGATTGCTCAGAACCCTCAACCTGACCCTGGATGTTTCCAGGGATGAGGCTTCCACCCCATTTCTGGGCAACTTGTGCCAGTGTTTCACCGTCCTCTGGTGTTTTACCCTCCTCATGCTCTGAGCTGCTGTGACATGACCCTGCCCTTGGTTCTGCTGGTGACTCACCCAGCACATGGGAACACACACACCTCCAGCTCTTCAGCCTTGGGTTCTCCATCTGGTAGCACAAAGATGGTATTTTTCATCTCAAAGCCACGCTGAGAGATGTTCGCTTATTTTAAACTTGAAAGCACCTACATATTGTTTCTACAGCTTGAGATAGGAGATGCCACCAAAGGGAGGAGAAGAGTAGTAATTATCTGCAGTTCAGAAGTTCAGCCTTCAGAGGAGGAATTGGGCTCCCAGCTATACTTGCCACATGTTTTTAGGCTGATCTTTTGAAAGAGCATGTGCATTTTATAGTTGAGATTGCCCACCTGAGAGATGAGCTTTCCATGTCACTCCTGGATTTATAGGTCATGGACAGAGACCAAGGTCTCTGAGAAGGACAGAGCCATGGAAGCACCACAGGGAAAGCTCTAATGGCAAAGGATGCAATCCTCAAATCAATTCCTGCTTTATATCTGAACAGCAGCTGCATCCACTGAAGTGGGACCTGCTAAAATACAGAGCTTGAGGATGAGCCAAGCCCAGAGGCTGATGGCTCGGCTTTGAAATGCACTGGAGGATTTCCACTTTGAAATCCACTGGTAGAAGGTGACACAATCAAGTATTGAGCAGTGGGAGCCAGCCCCTGGAATGAGGGCTAAACAAACTGAAAGCAAGAAAGGACCTTGAATGGTGCAGCAGTGTCAGTTATGAAAATAATCACAAAGAAAAAAATAAAGTGAAATTTAAGTTTTTTCTTTACCTTTTTTCTTTGGCAGCATTTCTTGCCCTTTTGGAAAAGAGCTAGGCATAGGGAGGGACCTCCAAAGAAGAGAAAATGCTTTTCTCTATGAGGATGGATATGTCTCCTGCTATCAGAAGTGACCACAACCTAAAGAGTCCATGTCACCTCCACCTTAGGGCTGCCCCGAGTTCTCACAAGAGATGTGGACACCACTGGTGGCTGGACAGGGCACTTGGCCACACTTTGATGCTCACATGCACATGGCCATGAGGGACATGAGTGGAATTAGACTTGTCTGAAAGCAAAATCCTCTTTTCCCCTCCATCAAGGCTGGCACTGAGACTTGCTGTGCCATTCCTAAACACCAGAGTATTTCTTTTCTACATTTTCCTCCCAGGTGGCCTCAGATATGCAGCCTGCCCAGCCTCCCCCCACCCAGATCCCAGTTTTCCCAGTTGCTGGTATGTGGGTTTACCACAGCCCCAGTCCAGCTGTGCCACAGATGCCCGGGAGCTGGTCCTGGATAAGCTCCAAAAATCTCAGGAGAGATGCTCCAGCTGCCTTCTCCTAATGAGGGCTTCTCCTAACAGCCCCAGGGAAGTCCAGCCAGGATTTCTCCTGCTCTGAGCCTGTAATTTGGTCTCCCATGTGCCTCTATGTCTCTGACAGCTCCTGCAATGGGCCTGGGAGCAACTTGTTCAGGGTATGATTTGGATTTCCTCCCACTGTTGCTTCTCTGTGGGCAGGAAATGTAGTGTTTATCCCATAATCTAACACTGGTAACCAGGGAAAATACCAGGCAGATCTCAGAGCAGTCCAGAGACTGCAAGGGAAAAGGAACAACTTTGGAAAGGAAAAATAAAAAAAAAGAATAAGAAAAAAAAAGCACTTCCCTGCATCCTATAGATTTTGTAGCATCTCTTTCTTCTAAAATCATCGTTTTCTCACCCAAGCCATACAACTTTGTGCTTTCCTAGTGTACAGCATCCCATAGGGCTTATTTTTGGCTCTGGGTTCAGCTCAGAGCTCTGCTGTGTGTAGAACCAGTCCAGGAGAAAATGTTGTTCATAGGCAGAGAGGATACTTTGCATTCTCCACTATTTCAGGAGGCTGAAGGGGAGTATGATAACCATCACAATTACCTTTTTTTCTTCTGCAACATTTCTCGCTCATGTGGAAAAGAGCTGGGCATGGGAAGGGACCTCCCCACAGATACCCCAAAACACCCAGCATGGCTGGAGGGGGCTCAGCAGTGCCAGGATCCCATGGCAGCATGCCAGCCTGGAGCTACTTTGGGTGGCCTGTTCTGGAAAAGGAGTTCCAGCCCCTCTCCCTGATCTCTTTATAACTTGTGAGCAGACCTCAGCTGGTCCCTGTGATGATGCTCCTCCTGCTGCAACGAGATGAACCTGTCTCTGTGCCCTGCAAATCCCTTCCCATGGCTTTCAAACCATCCCCATTTTGTGTTCAGTGGCAGCTTCCTCATGGCTTCAAATAATAGAATCATAGAACCATAGAAATTTTAAGGTTGGAAAAGCCCTTCAAGACCATCCAGTCCAACCATTAACCCAGCACCCATCACTAAACCATGTCCCCAAGTGCCACAGCTACACATACTCTAAATTCCTCCAGGGATGCTCACTCTGTCACTTCCATGAGGGACATGTCAAGCCTGCTCCAGTGCTTGACAAGCCTTTGGGTGAAGAAACTATTCCTAATATCCCATCTAATCTCCCCTGTTCCATTATTCCCCACCCCACTCTGCTCTGCAGTGATGCTGCTGAGACTCAGCAAACACTTTTTGGTGTGGTGTGGTTATCTCCAGTGCAACAAGAGGTTATAAAACTATTGGGAGGAGGATTCCAGGCTACTGTGACAGGGATCTATGATTTTTCATCACATCCAGGCAATAAACAATGGTTTCAGCCTCTTGGAGAGCAGCAGTGCCTTGCTGGAGCAGCCTCACAAGTGCTCATGTTGGCCGTCACTCAGCAGTGACCTCCTGACCCAGCGGGCTCCAGCTTCAGAGAGAAATGGATTTGCACATCTCTGGTTTCCTGTGATCAGCACAGCATTGATTCCTACAAGTTACTGCATCTTAAGCTGCATCCAAGACATGGACTCTCATTTACTGCAGGCAGGATTTCCAAGGGAGAGAAATCCAGAGGGAATGAGCACCTGGAGAGCAAGGAGTGGGATAGTGATAGCTTTGTCAGGCATCTATCTGGTGAGGACAGTAGCGCTGTGCTCTGGACCATCTTTAAGATGGTCTAACTGCAAGAAAGGGTAATTCTCCCTTCCCACATGCTCTCCCAGCTCCTAGCAGCAGGATCACATTCCCATGCAAAGCAGTGCTGGACTGAAGGCTTTCCTTTTCCTTTTCCTTTTCCTTTTCCTNCTTTCCTTTCCTTTCCTTCCCTCCCCTCCCCTCCCTCCCTCCCTCCATCCCAATGTCTAAAGTAAATGGCGTTTAATTTCCTCATTATTTTAAACAGTGCAACTATAAAATAACTCCTCTGAAACAAAGATGAAATGAATGTAAAACCAAACTAATATACATCTGAAAACTTCTGTGATTTCCTTATCCTCCTCTTACAAAAAGAGGCTTTTAATTAGGAGGATTTTAGTTTTATCCAAAGGCATCCAGCGCATATGCACCAAAACTATTCCATACTGATAAGCAAAGTACACTCAAGAGAGGCAATAGGGAGTGTTCTTGCAACACTGGCATACACTGCAAAGGGAAGGAAAGATAATTTCCAGAATATTAGTTTTATTTAACAATGGTGGAAAATATAAACTGAGTCTTGTTTTAAATCAATAGTGAAGGTAGCTCAATTTAATGTTATAAATCACAAAACAGATAAGGTATGAAAATGACGAAGTGATGATTGTAAGTAAAATGTTGATTAAAAGTTACATCAAGGTATGGAAAATGTTTAATTGTTTTTGAAGTTGTTTATTCCTTCTAACTGCAACTTAGCATGCAAATGATATTCCATAATGTGTTCAGTATACATAAATGGACTTTTAGAGCATGTCTGAGGAGTTTGCACAAACACTCCACAATATTTCAACAGCCCCATGAGGTCTTCAGCATCCCATGGTCTGGCCCCAATACTTTTACAAGTTTCTAGCTTGTCCCAAAATATGCTCCAGAGGATCCAGGAACTTCCCAGATGAACCAGCAGATCCAGAAACTGCCCAGAGGATCCAAGTGCAGCCCAGAGGACCCAGGGGCTGTGAACCTCCTCATTTTTCCTTATAATCCAAACAAATGGAGTCCAGTCTGGGAAAACCCCTCTGTGATAGAAACAACCTCGTTCTCTGCAGGAAGGAGGAATGGCAACAGGAATTTGTCCAAAGTGCTTTGCCTCAAGCCCCATGGAGCTGCACCTGTGCCCTGAAAAGGAGCAGGCAGGGAGGTGAAATATTCAGAGGCATTCCAAGACTGACTCCCTGAGCCAGTGCCTCTGTTAAACCAAGCTTACAGTACCAGTTCATATCTCTGAGCCTAAGGAGAGCTGAGCCTAAGGAGATCCTGACCAGAATCACATTTAAATCCAGCTGCAGCCAAGACTTCACAGCAATTCAGGGCATTTCAACAGTTCATACCTTTTATGAGATGAACCAATTGTGGTGTTCTTAGACAAAAGATACAAGGAAAGGCACACTTGAAGGGGTTTTCAGTATTTCCTTGCAATCACTTTAGCAAGGAAACCTTCTGAATTCAACTAAAGCCAGAGAGACACTGAAGTCCTTCAGCCCATCATGGAAATTTGGTCTCCTTTTTTCCAAAATTCTTTTCCAACAGCTCATCGCTGCATTTTTTTCCCTTGTCTCCTGAACTGTATCCGTTTTCCTATGCCTTGCTGTGCATTATAAAGTGGGAAATGAGGGACTTCTTCACTGTGCCCAGAGCCCATTGTGACCTTGGGGCCAAACCCTGACAGGGAGGGTACAAAAGGGCACAAAGAGGCCGGGGGTGCCCACTCCCAGGAGAGCAGCTCCGTCAGGAGACAGCAGCTCCCGGGAGACTGCAGCGTCAAGGCGAGGCAGTGATGGATAGAATCGAGAAGGCGTCCAGCCCAAGCAGAGGTGTCTGCACTGTCCGAGGAAGCAGAAGGTGAGCGATGGGGCAGCACGCAGCTGCCTCGGGGCCGGGCTCGCCATCACGGAGGCAGCTGCTGTGCCCGCGGGCCGTTTGCACCCCAGAGGGCCACGCCATCCTCATCGTTCTCGTCCCGCGTACAGATACCGAGTCCCGGGCAGCACCTCAGGAGGCTGAGGAGCTCCGTGACTCCTGTGCTGCCCCTGGCGCGCAGGCGGCAGCGGCACAGAGCCGGGCAGCGGCCCCGCACAGCCCCAGGGCCCGCGGCCTGGCTCTGCTGCACTCGCTGCGGCGCGGCTCCCGTGCCATCCTGAGCAGATCCGGCCACGCGGCCAGCAGCCGGGGACACAGCGGCACCTGCATGAGGGCATGGAGGCAGTGACGGCAGCAGCAGCCCCCACAGCAGGGGCAGAGAGCCGGGCAGCTGCCCCGCAGACCCCGCTGCCCCACCATCACCTCGCCCGGGCAGCAGCAGCGGTGGAAGCAGGCCTGCCAGTGCCAGCGAGGGAGAGCACAGCCTGCTTCAGTCTGGAGCCAGACTGCGAAAGGAACAGCCCCACAGAGCTGTCCCAAGGTGAAAAAGACCAAGACCAGAGCTGAGGAACAGCAGAACAGAGGGCCCCTGTGAAGCCACGCGAGGCCTGGGTATAGCACAGCAACCTTCAGCCATGAACAGCATCAGGCCAAGCCTCAGCTCTGCCCAGCAGAGCCCCTCACAGAGAGGCCAAAGCCTCGGCTCCAGGCCTGATTTCAGAGAGCTGCCCCCACAGCCCCTCAGCCAGCCTGCTGGAAGCTCCCATGGGCAGGGGCAGAAGCAGAGCCACGCCTGTCACTGCCACCAACCGAGGAGGAATCTGGCTCCAAGGAAGCCAGGACTGTCTGAAGTGTGGCCAGGGCTGTGCACGGTGTGGCCACAGACACCTGAACTGGAGCGCTGAGGAAGAATTGAGTGCCTGACAGTCACTCCCATGTTTCTGGCCTAGCAGGAACATGAGGAGAATAAAGAGTCTTAATCAGGTTAATTCTGTGGCTGAAATTAGAGGTGGAAATTAGTGGTGCTCCCTGCTAGAAGTAAATAAAACTGCGTGAAGGCCATCTCACGTCTTCTGTTCCTATTAAATTAATACATAACACATTCGGACTTCCTACAACATAGGAAGTGATATAAGGAAGCCAAGGGATTTGAAAAGTCCTTAAGGTTTAAACTAGAGGTAACTTTTTTAAAGAAAAGTGTTAGGAAACCTTTTTTATTTCTGATAGATATTATTCAAGTCAGTCTGGAATATGTTCCTCTGGAATATATTCCTTAGGCCCTTAATTAGTAGCTGCTGCTAATTTAGAAGAGGTTAGATAAGATGTTTCTGCTGAAATCAAAGGACAGAATTAATAAATCAGAAGTGCTTGTTCTTTTTATTGTGCTGTAGCCCTTGATTTGGGGGACTAAATCTTGAAGTCTGTAGGTTAAAGCGTTAACTGAGTGAAGAAAATAAAAATCTGTGCTTTCAAATGAACATTGTAGATATGAGAAGGTGAAAGGAGGTCAAATATAAGCATGAATTGATGTGAGCTAAGACAAACCCAGCTCCATTAAGAAAAAGCTGCCCAGCTGCTGTGCTCCTCACACCTGATCCTGCCCTAAAATCCCGGTCCCTGCTGCAATGGCCCTAGGAGTGCAGGAGCCTCAGAGGCTTCCTGGCCTCATGCAGGTGAAGAATCTGGGAAGCCTGAAGAGCCTCAAATGTACACAAAGAAAAGCCCAAAGCCTCCTGTTCTGCCAGCCAGATTCTCCCTGCAAAATACAATTCACACAATCACAGAGCACACTGAATGAGGGAATTACAGAGTCATTTAAAAAATAGTTGTGCCACTCACTCTCCTCTCTACAGAGCCCCTTTCCAAAGCAGAGACACACTGAGGGCTTTTCCAGAAATCAGCTGCTTTAGGAGTCCAGGAAGAGCTGAAAAAAATGGCTTTTTTCAGGTGCCTTAGAGTTGAGGCAGTTAAAAGAGAATTAAACTGACATTTCTAACTTGCAGCACAAAAGGGATGTGCAGTCATGAAATAATTAAGAGCTACTGCTGGCAAAACACTATTTTCACCTGTCTGCTGCGAAGAATAAAAGGGCAAGAAGCAAGAAGCAATTTTGGCCTTTTTTTTTCCTTTCATTCTTTCTTGTAATTAGTTGCTAGTTTTTGCTGCATCCCCAAGTGCCAGAACCCAGGGGTTTTCCAAACAACAAAAGAGATTTAGTGCTCAGTACCTGGTTTATCCAGCCTCACTTGGTGACCAACAACATTTTGCCAGCAAAATTTCCCTGCTCAAGTTTTTCCCATGAAGGCTTCAGAACTTCATTTTCTGGTTTATTGCCCTGGCTTGAAAGGTCTTTCCAGGCACCTCCTTCCGTTCTGGGGACAGAGCAGAGGGAGGGTTTCCCCGTTGTGCTTTGGCAGCTCAGACCTTTACAAGGACGCTGCTGCCAGCTCAAATGTTTCTTCTGCATTTCTTATTCTGCCCTTTGCAGCGGTCAAAACCTGGTGAAGGTTTTGAGCCCTGGTCTCTGACCACCAGGCCATACATGTGAATATACCTGAGACTGATAATATAGAAATGTGCTTCTAAGAAATGTGCTTTTATTGTTATTGTAGCTGCCAAGGATGGGGGAACCCAGCTGTATTTTTCACTCCTGAAGTGATCACTGTGTGATCATTACAAGCTGAATGCTGTGTCACAGTCAGCAAACGGAGAAGGAAATTATGTAGGTAAACCTGAGGATATTATTTGTGTTTACATGAACTCCCCTGTGCTGTAGCTATTTTAGAGCTGCTGTTACATCTCAGTTGAACAAACTGGAAATAAATACTCTCTATCTAGTCATGAATGCCATGGACTGTCTAAAAGACTGCACAAGGGGAAAAGCAACCCCAGTCCTCTGGATTTGGTGGCAGTAGCTGAGGCAGTGTGGTGTCAGTGCCCTCTTTTTCCCATATATGAGCTCTAAGGAAGATGTTTTTTACAACAAGGGTGGTAAAATGCTGGCACAGGTTATCCAGAGAGGATTCTTCATCCCTGGAAACATCCAAGGCCAGAAACCATGGAAGTCACTGAGCCATTCCCTGCAGCCAATGGGATGTGTGCTGGAAGCTTGAAGAGAAACAGAACAAATGACTGCTCCTGCTCTCAGGTGGAAAGCACTGGAGCAGCAATTCTGATAGATCCCTTAATGAGAAAAGGAATTTATGGCTCTGATGATTTCTTCAAGCAGATAAATGAGAAAGCCATTACATGAACTTTCAGGAGCACGTTGAGCACACTCTCCTCTGGAAAACAACATTCCCACAGAGCAGGGGTGGTTCAGCAGCAACATCCTACAAGGAATTTACAGGTGGCTGCACTCTGGTGCAGAGACCTGTATTAGCTGGTTCAAGGGCTTGCTCCCATTCTGGGCCTACTCTTTGAAGATGGCTCTAACCTTGCACAGGCCCATAATTTCACTGCTCAAAGCATCAAATGCAGCTGAAATCACCCAAAAAAATGAGACATTGTTCTCCTTTCTATTGCCAGATTGTTATCCTAGCAAAAAATTGCTCTCCGTCTGCTGTTCTTTGGGTGAGAGCTCAGCCCCTGCTCGATTTCTGTCTGGAAGGAGGAAAAGTGCAGTGGGAGTTCTTTGTGCCAACAGAACCTCCACAAGGTCGGAGGCAGATGAAGCCTCACTTCAAATAAAAGCTGCCTCCTCCAGAGATATCAGTGCCTTTTGCTGGGGTTAAATGACAAATTTACATGGCAGACTCCTGCTTCAGACTTCTCCATGCCAGGAGAAGGCAAACAGTGTCAGAGGAGGAGGATGGTGTGCAGGGGGCACAGGCTGTACAGCAGCAGCTTCTCCTTTCTTCAAGGGGCTGTATCCACACTCCTCAATCACAGACATATTTACCATCAACACCTTTGGTAGCAAAGGCTAATAAATTTATGCAACATCAACACCTTTGTTAACCAAGTAAGAGAACAGGTACCATAGCTGCCAAGCACTGGTGATTCCAGGCCAGTGAAGGCCTGGAATCTTCAGGTCTGGAGCTATTCTACCTTCTTAGTCTTGAGAACACTTTCCTGGGCAGAAGTGATGTAGGGAAGCAACAGAAAAATCAGCAAAATGCAAAGGGCATTTCTATGTTGCACTGTTGACAAACACTATCCAGTGATCAAATCAGAATCCTGAGCCTAGCTCAGGGCTCCAGCCCTGTGCTCATGTGCAAGGGTTTCCTGTACAATGCCCTGGCAATGAGGGCTCTGTGAACACAGTGCCAAAGGAATTGCTTCTTCCATGGCCTCCACAGATCCAAATGAGCTAACAGATATTCTGGCCACTCTGGACAAAGAAAAATTCCTTCTGCTGTAAGCAGACCCTTCAAACCCTCCCTAATGCTGCAGAGCCAGGTCCATTTGCCCCATGTCAGCTACATGTCATGACTGGCTGTGTCTGTTTTAGGCTATCACCCACTCTGGCTGACACTGTCAGTCAGGGCGTGGGAGAGACTTCCAAACCTTTATGTGAAAAATGTAAAGTGCAGAAGTGCTGATCTCTGGGTTAAATTAAGCTCCACGGGGTTTCCTGCACCTTGCATAGGAGTTAGTGGAAGTTTCTTTGAGGAGAGTTCTACACACTTTTCCCAGAAACCATCACACATTTTAATTACTCCTTTCACACATCCCAGCACTTTATATTGCAAGTCAACCTTCCAGGCAAGTGTCTTTTTAATAATGTTTTAGTTAAGCCTGGTACTTTTAATTTCACCAAGCTTTCACTCTTCCCATGTAACAGACCATTGCTCAAAATACTTCCACCATTATGCCAGAGGTACAAATTCCACTGACTGCTAGCACCAAAAAGCAGAATAACTGGATGTTCCCAATTACCTTAACTGCCAAAGCAGAACTGTCACACAACATAAAGGTGTACATAAGTGGTGCAGTTTAATTGGATATCAAACCACCCTCCAGCAGGAACATCCCATACCCAAAGGAAAAGAAAATTACAAACACAGAAGATTGTAGCTTGTAACTTCAAAAAAAGGATTAGAAAATGAGTGTGGAAACTTAATGCATGATAGCCTCTGGAACAGCTTTGTCACTTTGCTGTCTGCCCTCCCTCCAGGTCACCTCAGATGGTGCCAAACAGCACCACAGAACATCACTGATGACCTCCCTCTGCAGATCACTCACCCACAGCCAGCCAGGATTCTTTTCATGCAAAGATGTTTCCCCTCTGAGAGGCTGCACAGTTTTCAGGTATGACTGTTGCAAAGGGGCCCCATCAAAGGAACTTTGCAAATCTAAAACCAAACTGGAGCTACCTGCAGAGGGGAGTTTGGAGAAGTCTCACTCTGGGCCCAGCCATCCCAGAATTGCAAACACACACAGCCCACAGAACACATCCCCCAGGGGCAGGATGCACATTGGTTCCCTCATCTGGAGATTTCTTTGAGGAACGAAATGGAAATAATCCATTAATGACACCAATTAGTCTCCCATTTATAATCAAGCTAAAGTTTTGCTGTGGACAGTGGTTCATCTGGATCTGAGCCAAGGACCTGACACTAAACAAGACCCACTTTGTGACTCCTGCTCAGCTGCAGCACAGGTGGGAGGTGCTGAGCTGCCAACATCCCTTTTTATTCTATGAAATATGGAAACAAACAGCACAATCAGTACTTTATATTGAATAACCTGGTAATAAATGCAAAGGTACATTACCCTGGAGCTTTACCTTCACTCTGCTACACAACTTTCCACTGAAAAGGCAGAAAGCCCTAGAAAGAAATTAATGAAATTATGGCAGCTGGTAAGGAAAAAGGAAGCAAATAAGCAAAACTTTCTGACATGGAAAAGAAAACAGAAGCTCAGGCAATAACTTCAGGACAAACTGGATGTTTCTACCACAGTGGTTAACAGCAGATTTAAAGTCATTATTAAATTTCAAAGTTAAAGC
Organism: Anthoscopus minutus; assembly: GCA_013399455.1. NCBI lineage: Eukaryota > Metazoa > Chordata > Aves > Passeriformes > Paridae > Anthoscopus > Anthoscopus minutus. The sequence goes on along the minus strand of VWYI01037563.1, from coordinate 818,215 downwards.
CCCACTGCTGACACTGAGGCATTACACACATCTTGGAAATTACAGCCTTGGAGGATTTGTCAACACCTGCCCAAGTCTGCCAGGCTAATTCCTAAGGAAATTTTTCTTCACTAACCATTGAGTCTAACAGACACTTTGGGCAGTACTGGGACACACCACAAAACATGCTTTTGTTATGGGAAGCTTCCCTATGTGTGAAAACATTTATATGAAGAAGTTTCCTGTGCAATGAGTAGCAAAGGTGGCTTAAATTTGGTCTTTTGCTCTTTGAATTTTGTGTCCTTAAACATTTCCTTCCACAATACTCAGCTGGTTAGATTTAGGTGCATGGTTCCATCAGAGACACAAATGTCACCCCAAGACCATGCACCACCATAGCCGAAATAAACCTTTCCCCATTAATAACACATGTTCAAGCCATCACTCAAAAGTGCATAAAGTATTGGTACTCCCTCAGAGAGAAACATTCTGAAATGCAGCTGGTAACTCTTCGTGTTTATTGAGGAACTGGTTTGTAAGTGGAGTTTGTTTTTTTAATCACCAACATGATACTTCCTCTTCCAAATAAAAAGAAATGTAACAGAAAAAAAACTCAGCAAAATACAAGGAAAGAAGGGATAGAGGGACAACTCTAGACTGTTCTAAGTCAAAGAGCCATCACACTCAAGAGGGCAGGGCCAATTTATCCAGTGACTTCTCACAGCCTCTGCTTGCACATTCTCCACAAAGCTCGAGTGGATGCATGGCCAGTGCAGCAAGCAGAGACAGCACAAGCACATGTGAGTGGTTTCAGCCTCCTCAAGTCTCCCATTTCATTACTCAAGGGTAATTAGGTTATTTTCTCATACAGAGCAGTTTAAAGCCAGGCAGGGCAATCCTTCCCAGTACAAGTTCCAGAGCTCCCTGTGTTGCAGCATTCCCTGTCAGTCACTGCTGTGCTGCATTCAGTGGCTGCAGGATCAGGTCCAGGGAGGTCTGGTGACCAGCATGAGACACAACGAGATGGGTCTCTGCTTGTTTAAGTCCAAAGATCCATTTATTGGTGCAACACCAATACAGGAACACACTCAGCCCATGGGCAGAGCACCCCAAACGGGGGCAGGGGTGGGATTTATAGGGGAAGGGTGGAGTTTTACCTTTCCCAGGCTTAGAAAATACCTCCCCCAAGGAAGAGGGGTGGGGTCCACCCTTCCCGGGACTCAAAGCCACGCCTCTTAATTAAATATTTGTTTCCCCTAGGCGAGGCACCCCAGACTGCTGACCAGGGGGTCTGGACTGGGCAGAGCAGGCACCACGGCGTGCTTTTACAGCCCAAACGAGCAGACCTCATTCAGGTACAAAGCAACCACAGAGAGACCTCAAATTAAGCTTTGTCCAACTTGTGTGTGCGCTCGTGCCTCCGCAGGGTCCCTGACTCGGTGAAGGAATGCCCACACAAACTACAGGAGTAAGGTTTCTCTCCGGTGTGGATGCGGTGATGGCGCTGGAGCGATGCCAGCCGGGTGAAGGTCCCTCCACACTCCTCGCAATAGAAGGGCCGCGCCCCAGAGTGAGTCTGCTGGTGTCTCTTGAGCCTGAGCAGCTGCACAAACGCCATGCCACACTCCTGACACTTGTAGGGCTTGTCCTCCCGATGGATCACCTTGTGCTTGGACAGCAGGTTGGGCTTATCAAAACCTTTGCCGCACGTCGGGCAGGCGTAAGGCTTGAAATCATCTTCCCGAGACTTTGGGTTTCCAGGACAAGCCTGATCTGGGCACTCCACGCTGCGCTGGCTGCGGTGCACCACGGACCAGGGGTTCCTGGCCATGCCGTGCGCCAGGATCACCATGGAGCGCTCGATCTTGTGCACGTTGCGCAGGTGCCTCCAGACGTCGGCCGTGCGGATGAAACCCTTGTCACACTCCGGGCATTTGTGCGGCCTCTCGCTGCCATGGATGAGCTTGTGCATGCGCAGGTTGGCCGCACGCGAGAAGGCTTTGGCGCAGATGGGACAGCGGTAGGAGCTTTGCAGCAGGTGAGCTCCCCTGTGCTCCTGCAGCTCTGTCACGCTGCGGAAAGAGGAGCCACACTTCTTGCATGGATAGGGCAGAGCTTCCTCGGGGACAGGCTTGGGGTGCTCACCCAACACAGCCCCAAAAGCGGCGCTTCCGTCGTCCTCACGGAGTTTGGTTATCGGCCGTGGTTTCCTGGGGCACTCGGAGGAACGGTGATCTGAATCCTCATCTTCATTCTGCAGGTGGGAGCTGGTGCTGGAGGGGGCAAACTCCCCAGCTGGAGTCTCACCTTGTTTCTGGCAGTAGGTGCCACAGGTTTCTTTGTCTCCACACCGCAGGTCTGTGGGAAGCTCCTGCTTTTCTGTGGGTCCAGCAGAGTTTCCAGGAGGACTGCAGGAGGAATTCATGTCCACCTCTTTCTGCAGGCTACACCTCTGGCCCACCTGCTTCGTGGCCTTTATGGGATAATTTGAATGCTTCTCCCCTGTATCACAAATGTTATTCTCACTCACATCCATCCTCTGAGGTAAACACTGTGTTCATCTACAGCCCATCATCACCCAGAGCTTTTTGTCCTTCATGGTAAGTCCATCTCATTCGCAGCTCTTCTGACATTCCTCTCTAGAAAATAAAACACCTGTTCCATCAGTGATTATTCTGATATTATAAATTTAGAGCAGTGAAGGTATTTTTCTGATGCAAGGAATGGGACAGACTATTAGATATACAGTAGGAGAAACAGAATCATCTACTATTAGATATGTAGAAAATATACATTCAGCACACAAAACATAGGCCATGTTTAACAAAGTTAAATATTTGGTAGCCTTCACTACCAGATATAAATTGATAATTTCAATTTTAAATTTTCCTAAAGATGAGAAATCACAGAATCCCAGAATGGTTTGGGTTGGCAGGGAGCTTAAAAACATCTTGTTCCAACCCCTTGCCATGGGCAGGGACACCTTCCACTAGACCAGGTTGCTCCAAGCCACATCCAACCTGGCCTTAAACACTTCCAGGGATGGGACACACCCACAGCTTCTCTGGGCAACCTGTGCCAGGTCCTCCTCACCTTCACAGTAAAGAATTTCTTCCAAATAACTAATCTAAATCTCTCCTCTTTTAGTTTAAAAATGTTTCCCTTTGTTCTATCTGTGTAAAATGTTGCTCTACTTCTTTTCTGTAAAATCCCTTCAAGTACTTGAGGGTGGGATAAGACATCTCTGAATATAAGCACACATACATATTAATGAACACATATACATGAAAACAAATACTTCTGTATTTCCACATGTACATAAATGTAAAACTTGCCTATTTAGTTTCAGCAGGCTTATCAAGTGCAGTTATCAAGGCAGTACAGCGATGTGCATTAAGTGAATGCTTTTATTCACACTCCAGAAAGGCTGGCTCCATCAGCCACACAAGCAGTGCTTTCTTCTGCTGAAGACATGGAAAACAATCTGGATTATTCCTCTTTAGTCACTGCCTGGAACAGCGTGGCTCGACTTGCCCCCAGCTGCAGCCACTCCCGACAATTTAATAACGAGTTGGTAACAGGAGTATTCCTCACCTTCAGCCCTCCAACTGAGCTGCCTTTGGAGTGGGAAAACTTTCCTAGGGATGCTGCCGCTGCTTGGCTTAAGAGAACTCCATAACCACGGTACCCATTTCCTGCAGCAGGGGATGTGGAAACCACGGCGTGGGCTGAAAAACAAAAGCAACAACAATAAACGCACACACATACACATATATCTATATATATTTAAAAAGAAGAGAGATTTTTTTTTTTTTGGTTGTTCCAGGCATCATGACTCCCCTCCACCGCCAACTTTTCCCCGCTCCGATGCCTTTTCCTTGTTCCCCCGTCCTACCTGGGCGTTGCGGGTCTCGGCGCATCCCCCGCGCATCCTCAGCGCATCCTCAGCGCATCCCCCGCGCATCCCCCGCGCATCCTCAGCGCATCC
>VWYI01037563.1:777847-813981 GCA_013399455.1 Anthoscopus minutus | reverse complement strand
GCGTCCCCTCGCTGGCCACTGCGTCCCTATCCCGGCCACCGCGTCCCCTCCCTGGCCACCGCGTCCCCTCCCCGGCCTCAACGTCCCCTCCCTGGCCACCGCGTCCCCTCCCTGGCCACTGCGTCCCCTCCCTGGCCACCGCGTCCCTTCTCCGGCCGCCGCTCCCCACCCGGCTCCACGCCCCGTTCCAACCCCGCGGCCGGCGCGGATCCCGGTGCTCCAGGAGGCTGTTCATGGAATCATGGGATGGTATGGCTTGGAAGGGACCTTGAATGTCGTCTCGTTCCAGGCCCCAGCCGTGGGCAAGGACACCTTCCTCTATTCCAGGTTGCTCTGAGCCCTATCCAGCCTGGCCTTGGACACTTCCAGGGATCCAGGGGCAGGCACAGCTTCTGTGGGCAGCCTGTGCCAGGGCCTCCCCACCCTGACAGGGAAAATATTCTCCCAATATCTAAAGCTGCTCTCTTTCAATTTGAACCCATTCTCCCTTGTCCTGTCACTCCAGCTCTGGCAAGTAGTCTTGCCTCATCTTTCTTACAGGCTCCCTTTGGGTACTGCAAGGCCACCCCAAAGCCTTGTCTTCTCCAAGCTGAACAATCCCAGTTCTCTTGTTCCTCACAGCAGAGATGTTCCATCCCTCTGTTAAAAATGGCAATATAATAATTGGCTTTTGCATTTCTGCATTAACTTTTGCATGTTGTTATTGATCATAAGTATTTGGGTATGGTACAATTTGTAACTCCTTTTGGTTGCTTGTTAGGGTAACAGAACCCATTATTTTTTGCACTGTGTAACTTGTAGAAATAGTGGTGTGATGAATGTATTATATCACAGGCCTTAGCAAAACATGAAATGTTAAAATACTCCTCTGTAACTAATTAACTAATAGAGGGGTGTAAGGCAATGATGCTTGTTTCCCCCACATCTAGTGACCAACCTCTCTAAGTGATAACAGTGACACAAACCAGAGCACCAGAGAAAAATTGTAGAAGAGGAATGTGAAACAACAAGAAGGAAACACAAGAAGAAATAAAATACGTGGACTTAACCCACAGGATGTTATGCAGATAAGTCAGAGTGTAAAAATCAAACAAAAGAGTTCCTGAAACACCAAAAACCTCACAAAAATGTTTGAATAATGTATGAAACATATGAATATGTATGTACCCTTGTAATGTAACAGTATATAGATAACACTGTTTTAATCTGCTGGCATGTTCTTTGGCTGTTTTGCCAGGAGCAGCCCAGCACTGGACTTTCTTATTTTTATCCCCTATTAAACTTCTAAAAAATTCTTAAGTGTTATTCCACTTCTCACACCTCTGCTGACCTTGGTGCCCTCCTCTGGACTGGCCCAAACAGGTCAGTGCCCTTTCTGTCCCTCAGCTCCAGCTCACAGCAGCTCGTGGAGTCCCATGGCAATAACTGTGCATCCATCCTCCTGCAGGAGTGTGGCAAGGATTGATTCCCTTCCAGGCTCTGCCTTGTGGGAAGAAACGGGCTCTGCTCCTGTCAGGAGGGATCAATCCACCTCCTAGGATGGAGTCCCTCTTCCTACTGGAATAAATCTTCACACCCAAAAGCATCTTCAGTGATGCCTCTACCAGGGCCTTTCACAGTGGTACCAATTCCTTGAGAAGTCCTTTGCCCACCACATCCAAGGATCCCACCTGCCTTTGCCAAAGCCACAGTGGGATCGTGGTCTGCAGTTGAAACCATTCTCCCAACATCTCTGTGTAATCTGGTGGAGATTGCTCCATCTTTAAACCCAGCTCTGGGAAGCTTTGCTCTGCCTTTTCCTAGCAAAACTCCTCCAGCTTTGGGAAATGGGCTCCACAATTAGCAGCAAACACAGAAATGAAATGACAAATGAACAAGAGTCTACATTGCCAGCGTGCAAATATGGTATGGAAGAATGCTCCAGGCTCTGTATTATTTTTGTGATTGCACAGATCTTGCTAAAAATAGACATAAAACCAGAAATTGCTCTGCTGGGAGTTGAGGGCGAGGAAAAGAAATGTACCTACTCCTTCCACATGGAAAAGCAAGTTCCTTCTGAGAGCAGAGTAAGTGGCAGTTCAGTTCTTTTCACATGAGGCGCTTCAAAACTAAATTTGCAACAATCCTTTAATGACAGTCCTCGAATCCATGAGGACCCCACACTCTCCTTGGACTGGTAAACCTTGTAGGGGAAGAACTGTCATTCCAACTTTTCCAAACTAGGAAAAAAACCAAAACAACTCAGAAGATTTCTGTTATTTTTGCTGTATTTCTTTTTTTCTTCCAGAATTTAAATGCTTGGATGTTTCTTACTTAGCTGGGCAGGGTAAAGGCTGTCTCCCACCTAGACCCAGGATGCACATCCCTCATAGAAGACAAACACACACCATCTCCCCTTTTTCATAAGGAAAACTCTAGGAATACACAAGGAAATCCACCCCCATCCCCACAGCCAAGCATGTTTGTGTGGAGCAAAGATAATGAGGTTTTAAAAATCCCAAATTGTGGTTTATCCCACAACCACCAGGGAATGGTGTAGTGCCAGCAGTGTCCTTCCTCTGAGGGATCATGGAGGAAAAGGCTGAAGCATCTCCACGTGCTCCTCCTCAAAAGCATCAATAAAAATCATGTTTTCCTCATCCCCACTTATCCTCCCTTGAGGCTCCTCAGAGTGCTCAGAGGAAAAGAATTCTCAACATTCATCTCCACACTGCAGGTCAGGGTTGGTGGGTTGATTCAATCACACTTTAGGTAGGAAATTTTTAGGTCTCCTCTTCTTGGCACTGCAGTTCCACATGGATTTCTTACTAGACTGGAGGGCTTGCAGGATGCACCTAAGGCTGGGAGGTGGTGAGGAATCTTCCACCAGCTCCAGCTTCCCACCCTTTGTGAGGCTTCTGTGGGATCACCTGGGTGTTCCTCACCTTTGTGACAACTGTCAGCACCAGGAAGCAAGCCTGCCTCCCACCTGTGGTATCACACAGTGCTCACTTGTTAGGAAATGTGGGAACAGGCAGTGCAAATTCCTGTGCCCAGTCGTGTCTGGCTTCTTTCTTGGGAAAGAAACAAGAATTTCATTAGCTGCCAGGCAAAGCTAGTATTTAATCTGTCAGTTTAATTGCAAATACTTCAGTGGTGATAAATAATGCAGAGCACTGCAAATGATGCCTCGTGGGTGAGATCAAAGACCCCGGGCAGAGCCAGGCAGGGCCTCGTGGCTGCTGTTGTTGGGCTGAGATGAGACAGAGAAGGGATTCTGTGCAGGGTAACAAAAGCAGCACGTACACACCCTGCACCCAGACTGACAGAAGTGTCCACACGCTCATCAAATCCATCAGCACAGCCCCAAACTTCCCTCCTGGCTTTGATAACACAGAACACTCTGCCAGTGTTTCCCTTTCAGCATAAAATAACAACATTTTCAGAGATCTTGCTCTGTTGGTCCTCAGACAAACACACTTAGCTCTATCAACTTCCACAGATTTTGATTTTTCCTCTTAATACCGAGGTATTTAAATGTTTTCTGCTTTCTCTTTCACACTTTGTATCTGTGAATGTATGAACCCATGATTTCATTAAACTCTGCATTCTAAGCCTTTCCCATCAGCCTTGATGAGTTCTTCCAGCACACACACACACACACACACAAAAATCAGCTGTAATCCTCAAGGAGAAGGCAGAAAACTAATTGAATCACCCATTTCCTTGCAATATATGATTCGTATTAAAATTACATTATTGGTGTTTTATCCCTGCCCTACATTCATATTCTCAACACACATATACAGATGCCAAATCCTTTTTATTTATTCCCCCTCACTTTTATGTGTCTTAAATGCAAAGAGTCTGTCAGGACAGATGAGGATCTGATCTACTCTGGAGTAACTTCTTAATTTAAATTTTCTGTTAAATTCACTAAAAAATGTGAACTCGTGGTTTGCATTCCTGTCACAATGGGAGCTTAATATGTTTTGTGAAGGGTTTAACATCACATTCCATCAAATTTGAATTTTTTATGGACCATAGAAGCTTCTGACATTTGGGTACTGTGTTTTAGGACTGCCATAAACACTTTAAACATCTGAGAGCTTCAGACTTTTCCATGTAAAACAGGAAAAAAATTAATCCTAAGCAATGTTTTTTTCTAAGAAGGAGCTGAATCCAGAGGAATTTCAATGATATTTGGCTGAAGTTTGAGCTTTTAACTCCCAGGGGGAAGCTGGGCCCGCTTCAGCCTATTGAATTTTGGTGACAAACCTGCAGTGCCATTTGGAGACACTAAATTTTGAAAGGACACAGGACTTTAAGAATTCAATGAGAAGAAGGTTCAGGATCTCTGATGCAGGGAATTGTTTCACTCTATCCATCCTAACATACTTTTTCCAGATGTTTGCCAGGATTTTCTAAATCTTTGGGTCCAGTGAACTGGCATCTCATGAACAAGGCATTCAGAAGAAAAACCCCCCAAGTTCTAACTACACCAAAAGCCAGAGGTACAAAACCCAGAATCAGGCTGTAAAGAACATGGGAAAATTAACAGGAACAAACCAAGAAGGACTGCAAGAAGCAGGCTGGTTGAGGAATAACTGCCTAGCATGCTTTAGCTTCGCAGACTTGCATTTTCCTCTGTACATATTGATGGAGGCCCAGCAAATTTCTAGGCAAAAACTGCTGTGTGATTCTGCAAATATCCAGGACTGTAAAGGAGCCTGCCAGGAAATAACGTGACCCTTTTAGTGCTGGACAAAAGGTACAAAACCAAAACCTAACAACCCCCCCCCCAAAAAAATCCCCCAAAAAACCCAAAACAAACAAAAAGGTACAAAACCAAAAAACAAAAAAAAAAGGTGCAAAACCAGCTGCATTTGTGGGCTCCTGCCATCCCTGGCTATGGGTTTGGAGAAGCTGTATCTCTGATCTGCACCTGCACCTTGTATATGCCTGGAAACCCCAAAAATGCATCCATGAGCTTGCTAAAGAGTTAAAGGGGAAATCTCTACCTGGGCTCTGCATTTATTGGTTTCTTGTTCTAACAGAATTCCTAGGTTGGCTCAGGACAGCATTTAACACTCTATTCAATAATCGTTCAGCACGAAGAATTTTTACTGCAGCTCTTCATGAAGTTTATATGTGAAGCTTTTAGTGGTGTCCCAGGAAATCACAAACTCTCGGCGAGTTCTTCTTCTTCTTCTTTTTCATGACCCTGCTCGAGCAGAAAGGCGGGACAAGATAATCCAGTGTGGTCCCTTCCAACCTGAACTATTCTGGAATTAAAACGGGAACGGTAACAGCACGGGGACAGCCCCAAAACCGTGCCTGTGGATTTTCCCAGCCCCTCCCACCATTGCCCTTCGCTCCTCCCAGAGCTGACGCTCAGGATTGGCGTCACCAAGTGCTGGGATCAGCCCTTGTCACACCCCCTGTGACAGCCACACCCAGGATTCAGCCTCTGTCACCCCCCCTGTGACAGCCACACCCAGGATTCAGCCTCTGTCACCCCCCCTGTGACAGCCACACCCAGGATTCAGCCTCTGTCACCCCCCCTGTGACAGCCACACCCAGGATTCAGCCTCTGTCACCCCCCCTGTGACAGCCACACCCAGGATTCAGCCTCTGTCACCCCCCCTGTGACAGCCACACCCAGGATTCAGCCTCTGTCACCCCCCCTGTGACAGCCACACCCAGGATTCAGCCTCTGTCACCCCCCCTGTGACAGCCACACCCAGGATTCAGCCTCTGTCACCCCCCCTGTGACAGCCACACCCAGGATTCAGCCTCTGTCACCCCCCCTGTGACAGCCACACCCAAGGATCAGCCCCTGTCACACCCCCGGCAGGGCTGACACAGCTGGGGTCTGGCCTCTGTCACACCTCCCAAGTGACTGACACTGCCAGGGACCTCCCGTGTCACACCTCCAGTGTGACAGACAGGGACAGGGACCGCCCCTGTCACTCCCCCACTGTGACAGACAGGGACAGGGACCGCCCCTGTCACTCCCCCACTGTGACAGACAGGGACAGGGACCGCCCCTGTCACTCCCCCACTGTGACAGACAGGGACAGGGACCGCCCCTCTCACACCCCCCGTGTGAACAGCCCTGCCCCTGTCACACCCTGAGTGTGACTGACACCACCAGGCACCCCCCCATCAGCCAACCCCCAGCCTAAGTGACACCTTGGCACCCATCCCTGTCGTGACACAGCCCCTCAGTCATGGAACACACCTTGCCAGGCCATAAAAAATCCCAAAAGGAATAAAAATTCCCTGTGACTGTTGTGTGTTCAAGCCCACCTGCTCGATCCCTCTCTCTCCAAAACACTTCTAGGAGTCTTTAAATTCAACACTGGAATGCTCACAGACTCCTCAGATTCCAGGGGAAAATCATGGACACCCAGCTACAGCAAGGAAAGGAATGCTCAGGTTTGGGGTGTCAGCTCCTTCTCCTGCCCGTCGTCCCAATTCCTTGCTGATAAGCCACATCCCATTTTAGGATTTTTTTTCTTTTCTCCCTCCCAAAAGCATCACACAGCTTCAGCAAGTCTGGGGACAAACTTGTGTGCAGCTCCCAATCCAAAGTGATGGCATTTGGGAGACTGCACCTTCTCCTGGGACATCACTTCCACCTTACCACAGATAACGAAGTTTTCCACACAAAATATTCCAGCTTTGGGTTAACACAGGTTTGTAATGCTCAGGATGCCTGGATAGAGTGTGGAAATCCAAGAGCAGGGGGTCGTGTCCCCATGCCAGGCTTGTGGCACTCTGTGACTTCTTCTGCAAGCAGCTGAGCTGCCCACATAAAATGGAGGAATGACTGCACGGGAGAGTGTGAGTGCACGGTGTGTGTGAGCAATCCCTAAATATTCAGGAGAGATGGGAGAAGCCTCAGGATGCAGGAGTCTCTGCTAAATCAAGGCAGAGGAATGATGCCTGTGCTATGCAGATGAGCTGTCATATTGTCTCCCACACAAGAGCGTCTCCAAAGGAACCTACACCTACTGCAATTATCCTGCAGCATATGGACATTTATAGGTCAAAAAAAAAGGGAGAGCAATGGTTGGCCAAAAAAAGCAGGAGCCCTGATAATTCTCCGGTGTTATTTTGGAAAGTGCAGACACTGAGCTGGATAAATTATACATACCTGAGAGCCATTAGGAAATGTCAGATCGCCTATAAAACGCGCTAGGAGGGGGGGAAAATCGCTCCAAGAGGAGAATGCGGTATGTAAATAATATTCCCCTAATAAAAATCCTCACTGGAATGAGTTTTCAAGCTGATTCCAACCCTCTCTTGTGCTGGGGGACAGAGTGTGGGGCTGCATCTTGAGAGGCAAAGACATCATGGAGCTCAAACTCTGAGAGAAGAGCTGCAGTTTCATTGCTGGAGCAACCATGATGTATAACCCAGGAGCTCCTCCCAGAACGATTTCAGAGCAAACCCAGAATATTTGTTACCCTTCTCTAAATTTAGCTGGAAAAAAAAATAATAACTTCTGTTGCCAGCTCTATGAAAACAACACATGGATCTTGACAGCAAATGATTTGAAAATGAAGACCAACCAACAATGCAATGTTCTGGGTGTTGGGGGAGGAAGAGGACTGGAAAATCCTGAAGTTTGCATTTCCAAACTCTCAGCATTCACTTCCAGCATGTACCTGCCACAGCCCCAGTTTTATGCACCATCTTCAGTATATTTTTCCAAAGCTTCAGCCTCTGATAAGAACCAAGTCGTCTGCTGACTGATGCTTCTGCTGGAGAGCTGAGATTTCTATAATTAGCATTAGAGAGAATTTGGGGAGGGATCTATCTTTTCAGGTTTGGGTTTATTTATTTGTTTGTTTGTTTCTGTAAATTTGGATGTTACACATTTTAAACCAAAACACTTAAAACATCAGCACATTGATACATAATTGCAGAGTGGAGATGAGGAGCATGTCAGTAGCTGAAAAACATTAAATTTGCAGGAAGTGACTGAAATGTTTGCACAGAAGGGGGCAAATGGAGATAAGACAGGCAGGCTGCTTGCATTCAGCTCAAGAAACTTGTACAGCAGAGATTTACCCTTTTCAAGACAAATAAGGGGTGAGGGAGGAAAGCTTCTCAGGACTATGCTGGGAATTATGTTCACAAAGAAGTAGAACACCTCTTCCCTGGATATTTTGGTCATTGCTGGGATAACCAAGGTTCTGGTTTTTGCTCTTTTGTATTAATGCCTTTTCTTTTGTTTTAAATTTTGTCAGAATCTTCAGGAATGTATAAATCATGGTTTGGGTTGGAAGGGACCTTAAAAACGATCTGGTCCAGGTGTTCTGCAGGGTCACCTTCCACCAGGCCAGGTTGTTCAAACCCCATCCAGCCTGGCCTTGAACACTTCCAGGGATGGATTTTTCCAGGCTGAACTCCTCCAGCAAAATCCCTTTGTGCTGCCTGCAGCCACTGACTGCATAGAGAGGATACCCAAATTGTTTTAAACCCACAAAGAGCTCAGCAAAGCCCCTCTAACCCCAGAGGCAAAAAAGGTCTGGTTTGAAATCTGCATTTCACAGCCTTCCTGACCTGAACTGTAACAGGCACAGAATCATCTCACACCGGGGAGAGCTCACAGAACACTCACCTGAAATAAAGGCATCTCTTCTCCATCTGGGAAGAAAACAAGCTTAACATTTAAATCTGTCTGCAAGGTGGGAGCAAATGAACTCCTGAGCGGCTGCACAAAGCAACGAGAGTGCAATAAAACTAAACAGGTAATTACTGATGGATTATCTGGAGACACAGGCTCACACCAAACCAGGCAGGAGAAAGAGCTTAAAAGTACCTGACAGGCAAAGCACAGCTCCAGAGCAGAGTATGGTTACAGGCAATCTCATCCTTGACACTTCTGTACCTGTTTTTTGTTGGGTTTTTTTTGGAAGAACAGCATTTATTCAGATTAAAAACCGATTGCATGAGTCCAGGTAAGGTTCCTCAGATCTTTTTGCACACAGCTAATCTGCAAGTGCCTCTGTGACCACACAGAAAGTAAACCTTATTTATACAGGGCAATTGACTTGCCAGGTAAAATATAGGTTTTCCTACTTTTTTTCCCACCCCTCCCACAGAACAGAAGCTCAGACTAATGAATCAGAACATGTCAAATGATCCCAAAACACCTGGATGGGAGAGGTTAAAATAGTGATCCTTGTCCAGCTGAGGAATCTATTGGTTATCTGTCCTGGATTTAATTAGTGAAAACCCTAAAGATTGACTAGCTCAGCACGAAATTCCCGACCTGAGCCAGTTGCATATTTGACAGGATAAAATGCAGCTCCTTAGGAGAGCTGGAAGAACACACCTACAGCAGGTGAATACTGATGAGCTTTCAGAGGGTAAAGGGCTCCACAGACCCAGCCCTGTACTGAGGAAACAGATTAGAGATATTCAACAAGTGCAAGGAATAACCAGTGCACAATAATCCTTTGGCTGCCCAGGATTGCCTTGGGGTGGGATTCTGCCTGCTGCACCTTTCTGGGTGATTTTTAAACTGAAAGAGCAGGGGCAACACAGAGCAGCCAACACAATCAGAGCCACTGTCATAGGGAATAACTTCAAGATTCCCAAATTGCTGATAAATCCATGATACTCATATAAAAATTAATGACCCATTGGCTGCAAGCAGAAAAGTACAAGGCAAAAGCAGATTTGTTGATGTATCTGTTTGCTGTTTGCTGCCTGTCCTCACACTGGAAGTGTTTCTGGTTATGGTTGCTGTTAATTGCTTTTTATCTAACAGTGGAGCTTAGAGGCTTCATCTGAGATGAGGTTTCACAGTGTTAGGCAATTACCCAAACATGCAGATGCACAGAAATTCCCTGGTTTGTAATCTGGACAAGGCAGAACACAGTGTGTTGTCTCAGGCCTGAAGAGAGGCTTCTGATTGGGAAACAAAACCAGGTCTGCCTGACCAAGGCAGCGCTGGGGGGAAGGTTAAAAACTGACTCTCAGCCTCCTTGTGCTGCACCTGTTAGAGCTCCCAGATTAAAAATTCAGCCACGGCTGCCTGGATTTTAACTCATCAACAGGAACACACAGAAGCATCATGTTTTCAAACACTCCACGTCTTCGGGAGACATCTCTCCTAAGGAGGGCTTCCTTGTGCAGTGTCATTATCTCCGACAGATCTGCCTTGGAAACTTCCTCCCGGGGCTCTTCCACGCTGACAAGTGAATTCTCTGCATCAGAAATATTTGTTCAGAGGCTGCCAGGCTCATCAGTCACTTCCCTGTGAAGGAGGCGGTCCGGGGGGGATTCTGCTCTTCCCCTCTCCTGTTGCCCCTGCAAAATGGTGTTGTTGAGGAGACAATGAGGACAGCCCGATGTCTGTGCCACTTGTCCCCATGTGCTGATGCTCATTTCTCTGTGTCAGGGCTGGGGACAACGCTGCTGCCTTGTCCTGGCTCTCACAGCCACGCCAGAGGTAGGGGAGTAACCTGGGCTGGCCCTAGCAGGATTTCCAGCCCCATGGGCTCCCTCCTTCTCTGAGATTAGCAGAGCTCAGATATTCCTTCTGGCTGCCAGCCACAGAGCTAATTGTCCGGGACCTATCCATGCATCCTAGGAATGGGATTGTTTAACAAGCACCTTTGGACAGATGGCAGCTCTTCATAGAGTGCACAAGTGATTTGTGGGGTCGCTGTGTGGATGAGGAGAGGATGGCTGGATTCAGGCAGCATCCAGACTGGGAGGCTACCAAAGGCCTCCCATGGCTCCAGCCTTACCTAAGGAAGAGCTTCTTCCTCCAGCTCTGCCTGCCACTTCATCATTAACAAAGCACTTAGCTGTTTTATTTCTCTTGTGCACATATAAATCAGCCTCTCTCTAGCTGCAAAGCTCGGTTTTCCCCTCGCCAACCCTGTCTGAAAGCAAAGGCTCTTTTCCTCCTTTCCATAAGAAGAAAAAATCCCCTGTTCATTCCCAGACGTGGTACACGACAGTCTTTTCCCTTGCTGAAATGCTATTCCATCCCATGTTCACCAATTATGAAAATAATTTTGCTTAGACAGAGACGAGGAAAGTACAGTGTAGCTCGTTCTTGTTTTCGTCACCAGAGAAGATTCGATTTGGCCCTTTGAAAGATGGCTAAGGACTCATTTGTCCTGATTATTCCACTTTGGAGCTTGTGCTGCTCTCCTACATGTTGGGAACGAGGTGAACCCAGTGGTGAACATGTCAAGCTTTGAAAGGTGCCACAGGAGGAGAAGTGTTATTAGTTCATCGTGCTAACAAAGGTGCCACGCTGGATTTCCAGCCTCTCCCTTACTGCTGTATCTATGGTTTCTGAAGCCAAAAGGCAAAGACTCGTTAATTAACAAAAGGAGCTGGGAGATAATCTTGTGATTAAGTTATTGGAGTGGGACCTGGGTTGATTTCTCAGTCCTGGGCTGGTTGCTATGTGATATTATTCAAATCCCTGCCTGGAGACGAGCGTGGAAGGCAGCAGTGGCAGCTCCCCATAGGCTGCTGCCACTGTGGGCAGGGGCTGCTGCACAGCACATTCCTCATTATTCCAGCTGGAGTCACCTCTGCTGGCAGACAATTGGAGAGAATCCCCCCAACTCCAAATGCACTGCACGTTCTGCAACTGGCCTTTGCTCAAAAGCTTGCTATTTTTCCAGAATCTCCTGTGATTGACTAAATCACTCCTCTTAGTGGGCTTTTTTCCCCCCTTTTCTTCTGTTTCCTAGTGAATGTCTTTACCTTCTGTCTGTTGCAAATGTGAACAGTTTTAATTAGGTGCTGTTGAAATGTCTTTTGCAGTTTGGCATCCTGTTTGGTTTTGCTCCTCTCGTTCTCTTTGCAGTTCTGTTCCTTCCCACATTGCTTATGTTTTCTTGTTTGTGGAAGCTTTTCTTTATATGCATAATTTAATCATGCTGCACTTCAATTTCACCTCTAATAGGCATAAATAGGGAAGAGGGCAGCTGAAGCCCATCTCTCCAGATGCTCCTTGAATAATCCTCTTTTCCTCCAGAGTGTCCCTCAAATGTTACAGCTTTCCAGCTGAACCCAAGGACAAAGCTCTCAGCTCAATAGATTTGTTGTGTTTTCAAATTATATTCTTAAATGCCTTGGTTTTTTCTACAGCTTCAGAGATCAGACTGAGCCTACAACTTCAACTGAGGTCCAGAACAGCAGGGAAGTGTTCAAGAAACTCAACAAATAACCAAAACCCCAGAGGTGGTGCCATTAATCTCGTTCCTCATCCCCCTTTTCCTGCTCTAGGGTTGAACTAGTGGATTTTGCTTTTGCTCAAATTGTCCTTACTGAGACAGCAGCAAATCTACACAGTCTTCTACCAGGTAGATTTGGTTTTGGTGCCTCCCTACTCCATCCTCAGTGCCTTAATCTATGTGCACTGGGTGTTCCAAGGTCATTTTTTATATATTAACCAGATCACTGTAGATCCAGTTACATCCAGCTCATCTGGGGAAGTCAGTAATTTCAATTAAGCTGCATTATGCATTTACTTCTAGTTACATAAGAGAAGACAGACTTTCCCTTTTATCCTTCCTGATCTGCAGCATCAGTCCCACAAAAATCATGAAAAACAAGGCTGAAGTGAAGAGATGGGACAGCTCACCTCTAGAGCCAGGGCATGGCCACCTACACCTAAATCTACTTCAAAGAGGGAACTTTGAGGGCTCCACACAGAACCTTTTCAGCTGCAGCCTCTGCAATCTCTCCCACGATCTGCTCCAGCATTACCTTACACCCATCAGGACCAGGTTTCCTCTCACTCCTCTGCCGTGTTCAAACCACATCTGCCTTTGCTGTTGTTGACACCTACTCCTTCTCCCTCCACATGTGCTGAGCAGGATTTTTCCAAATGTGTGTCCTGTTAGCAAACCTCCAGGAGAAGCTCTGGATGCCCCTGGATCCCTGGAAATGTTCAAGGCCAGGCTGGATGGGACTTTGAGGACAGGCAATGAGCAGCTGGAGCCCACCCCACCAAAAGGGGGTGTTTGAGAGGCAAGCATGAGCAAGATGGGATTTTTGGAGGATAAGTTGCCAGCAACATTTCTTTAACATTTATTTTGCTGAGGCTTGACATGAACCATCACATTATCAGGGATAACTGCCTGGCTGCAGGGAAATCACTGAGCCAGGCGTGGGAGAAGAGAGGATTAGGTAGGAGAAGGCTTGGGGCGTGGTGAATGGGATTTATGGGCAAACCCTCGCTCTGCCTCCATCCATGAACCACAGACAGAGCTGAGCTCTTCTCTGCAGCACTTTGTCCTAGTGCTGGTTCCAGTTAAAATGTGCAGGAGAACCTTGCCAGCCTCTCCTCTGTGCTTTGAGGTATTGACAAGACCCTTTGAAGGTGCTCTGGGGTGGGATCCGTGGCTTTATCCTGACCTTGGGAAGCACAAAGGCTTGTCCCTTCTTCCACACACGGTGGGAGCACAGCAGCAGAGCTGTCCTCAGCTAACTTGGTGCTGCAGTTCCATCTCTGCATGCAGTTAAACCAGGATTTCTGGTTAAAGAGATGATTGTTTTGCTTTTGTGTTGTCAAATAAGGACACACATACACAAAAAAGGTGAGTATCCTGCAGTGTTTTCCACAGTAAATAGCACTGCTTGACCAGCTGCTCCTAGTTCAATACTAGGGGACACCTGTTGAATTTGATTTCTTCCTTCCCTGAGTCCCTTACTGGAAAAGCTGCAGCCCTGCACTCCAAGCTCAGAGGTTTGTTTTGGGTCTGTGGTAAAAATCCAAACTGTTAACAAGTGACCTTTTAACTGCAGCAGATGAAATCAGTACCCCAAAAATCAATTCTTCAAGTGCAATTTTCAGGCTTTCAGGGACAATTTGGAGGATTCAAAGCTTTGATCTGATTCATGGCTTGAATTCTTTTTATTCCATCTCCACCCTGAGATAAGAAGGGCCAAAACATAAACAAAGGTTCTGGGCATGTGATGGCTCAGCCAGAAGAGAAAAGACTTTTGAAGAAACCCTTCTCAGGACAGCCTCCTGCTCAAGTTTTCCACCCCTGCATTGAAGTGACCTCCAAAATTATCCAGTGTGTTGCTTACCTAGGGCAGGCTCTGACACATCACAGGTTTGCTTAATTGAAGCAGGAGAAGCCCTGAGTAACCTGGCTCTGACAGGCACAGTGACATTTTCATTCTGACAGGGGAAACCTCAGAGATGCTCCTGCCTGATAAGGTCTGACTGTTTCCACATTTCCACATTTCCAAAAGAAACAGGTAAAAATATCCACAGCTGCTTGAGAAGGAAGAAGAAGCCCTTTTTGCCATGCAGAGTGGAAATCCTAGCTTCAGAATTAAGGCAGCTGCAATCAGTAGTTGCTTTTTTGAAACACTGGCCAAACAGCTGCTGTTTGACATTTGTGTGTGCAAAGTTACTGTACAGAAAAAGGAAAGAGGGGAAGTCGTGTTTGGAAGCACAGCAGGAGGGGAAAACATGCAGGGGAAAACACATGGCTCCTTCCAGCCTGGATTGTGAGATTTAGTGCTTGCCTGGATCATGGAGATGGAGGCATCACATCCAATGTGCTTGCTGGTTATTAGGAAAAAATAAACCCCACTCAGGGCAAAGTGGTGTGAACACTGCCAGAGGGATCACCCCCAGCTTTGGGTCATCTCATACTCTTCCCACCAATGTAGAAAACTCCAGGGAGGATGCTGCTTAATGTGGATGCCTTCTCCAGCCTTTGCAAGGGGAGCTGTTC
Organism: Anthoscopus minutus; assembly: GCA_013399455.1. Taxonomy (NCBI): domain Eukaryota; kingdom Metazoa; phylum Chordata; class Aves; order Passeriformes; family Paridae; genus Anthoscopus; species Anthoscopus minutus. The sequence continues at coordinate 799,252 of VWYI01037563.1, read as the reverse complement.
AGCAGCAGCATCTCTGCAGGACCGTGCTCGCCCGTGGCGGGGGAGAGGCTCCGGCTCTCCCGAGGGCCACAAGAAATCCAGGAGCCAGAGCAGGGTGCCAGCAGCATTAAAGTAACACCCAGGGAACCCTCACAGATGGAGAAGACCGGCTCAGATGGATTCAGGGTGGGGCTGCAGATGAAGTTTGTGTCTCTGAGCTGATGGAAGCATGGCCTGTGTGTCAGGAGGGCCTGGGCTGCAGCGTCAGCGCATTCCTGCTGCCCAGGAGAACGGGAATGCTGGGCCAGCAGTGTCAGCATGCAAGGAATGCTCTGGGGAGTGGTGACAGATGACTCCAGGAGGCCCTTAAAATAACACTGAGCTGCTGGAGCAGAGGAGAGGGGTGGATGAAGCTGTAAAAGCTGACCTGATAGCCTGAGCCCCTTCTCCAACACAGCACAAAGCCCTGCGGCTGCCAAGAGGTGCTGCTACAACACGACAAGACTGAGAGGAGCTTAATTAGAATGAAAGATTGGGGAGGGGGAGGAAATAAATAGGAACTGAAACCCTTTAAATGAATGGACAGCAAAGCACAGCCTGTAGAACTGCAGTGCAGAGAGAAAACAGGCAGTGCTGAGAGAAAAGCAGCGAGGAGAGAGGGATGGGTGTTCCAGGCTCTCTGTCAGTCCCTGGAGTCAGGCTGCTCACTCCTGGGATATCAGCTCTGTCCTCTGGGAGCAGGATGATCATCCTGGCCATGGCAGCAGGGGGATGATGTCCAGCTCTCCCCTCCTTTCACAGTTATCTCTGCCTGCCAGCAAGAAATCAGACACCACAAGCTCCTCGGCTTATTCGGCTTCATCAATATTTTAATAGATACTGTTTTTTTTTTTACTGTAAGAGACATCACTTCTTGTTAATTTGAGTGCTGGAGTGGCACTGGCAGGCAGAATACCTTGGCTCCAAATGAACCCTGAGGGGCAAAGGGAAATATATTCCTAAGAACACCAATTGGAAAGAATCTAATTCAATAATAGATTTTGTTTGGTATCACTCTGGCACCAGCAGTCATCTTCCTGTTATTTTTAGGTTCTGATGACGCCAACAGGTTTTATTATATTTTTTTTGTTGTATTTTTTTGATTGGTTTTTTTTTGTTGTTGTTGTTTTCTTTATAGGGTTGTATTTTTGCTGTTATGCAAAAAAATCCCAAGGAGAAAATTTCCATAGTTTAATCACACAGAATGAAATTGCAATTATTTCTAGAATTTGAGACTCGGTGCTTCTAGATTCTCACCAAAATATGCAGAATTTTGCTAGAGTCTAGAAAGGAGGATAAGGACCCCTTATCCTTAGGTTTTGGGGAAGGAGAGAGGGATGGGATGAGGACAGAAAACAAGCACATATTTACCCAGACAGAGAATAACAGGATTTTAGATGTTACACAGCTCAAGAGGCAGAATTTGTGTTTAGGAATACAAAGCAAACATCAAAATCATCCTGTTTCATGTGACAACCTCTTTCTTTGTGTTTTTTCTTTCCAAGGGATTAGTCACGGAGGTATTTGAGATATTAGCTGCAGTAGCTACACAAACGAGCCACCAAATATTATGAATTTCTGTCTCAGTATTTTTTGTGCATTCCACCAAATCATGAAATTCTTGGTCTGTAAAAAAAGTCAGTTTGGAAGTGCTTTTCTTCATTATTTCCTTTGCTTTGTGCATCACTAAGGTCTTCTTTTTTCTCTTTTTTTTTTTTTTTTTACACACTTAGTGGCTTGATAGCAGTCTGGGAATGGAAATCCAACCCCAAAGTCACCACCAGCTGTGCACCCAGGGTGCTGCAAAGGGGAAAAAGTGTCTACTGGATCCCAAACCCCTTTCCTTTATCCCCTCTGAAAGTAGCAGCAATCAGGGAGAGGTTCTGTGGAACATCCCCATCTCTTCCCAGGACAGTGTAGCCAAAGAAAAAGCAAAGACCATCAGCTGATCCTCTTGAAATCCACATGGCCAATGGTGACAAATTCCCAACCAAAGAAAAGATGATGTTCCAGGGCTGGCCAAAATGAGAGTTAACCAAACCCATAGAAATGAGGGAATTTGGACTCGGGGACAGCAGGATCCGTATCCCTTCCCCGCATTTACTGCCAGGCTTGAGGCATTTTCTGTTCTTTCTGGAGCACTTGGGATAAAGAAACATTTGTTATAAAACCTCTTGGCTATGAGGAATAAGAGACAAACTATAAATCCCTGTTTTCAGTGGGTTTTTTTCAAGCTTAGACGTCACTTCTGGGCTCCGAGTCATACAAGATCCTGCATTTTTCAAGGTTTAATAACTGGTGAATTCTTGCTGTTTTGTTTTGTTTTGTTGTTTTTCTGTTGGTTTTATTTTTTTAATTATTATGTTATTTTTGCAATTACAAAAGGTATTTGCAAAACATTTGGGTTTTTTTCCCAGATAGCTTCTGGCCGCTTTCAAGCTGAAATTTGGCAGTCAGCACACATCTCTTATTCAACAACAGACACAGATTCTGCACTTTCAAACTTGTGGTGGGTACAGACCTGAGAGGCTCTTTTTTCAACCCCCCATTTTCTTTCAAATCTGCATTAAAAGTCATGCACGATTTTTTGGGGTTTTTTTGGGTTGTTTTGTTTTTAAAGCAAAAGCTACCCCAGAAAACCCAGGGCTGTGTATTAACAGCCCATTAGCCACGCACTGCCCAGGTGGCTCTTGCAGAGAGGGTTTTTATCAATCACAAAGCCATGGAAGCTGATGAATTTTACAGTGGGGTGTTTTAATATCGAGGGTTTGCCTTGGATGCCAAACAGAAGCGAGGATTTGTGGCTGGCTGCATCCCTGCACTTGTCCTGAGCCAGCCCACATTGGCTTTTCCTGCCTGCCACTGGAACGATTTGGGATTTGGACCTTCTTTAGTATTGCTGGAGGGGGAATCTCTCGGCTCATCCTGCTCCCCCTGGCCTTTTGCATCCATCACCTATTTCCCTGGAGGGAGGCACATCAGAGGAGAGGGGAATGTACACAATCTCATTTCAACTTTGAAGTGGGGGAAATAGTGGCAAGATTTTTCCTGGAGCTTCTTCTTCTTATTCTCCCCGCTCCCTCCTCGCCCCAAATATCTTGGCAGGCTTTTTAAAACCTGCTTGGTTTGAATATGCACAGGATTTTCTAGCGTTTGCTCTGACCGGTGCCTTTGGGTAGCTTTTTTGAAAAACATGAGGCATTAACATTTGAAAAGGTATTCCCACACACTCTTTGAGCAGGAAATGTGGCTTCCTTCTCCACCCACTGTATCACTAAGCAGCTTGGAGATAAATAATGGAGACTTTCATGGCCATTGTGGTTAAAAACAGTCGCCCAGGCTGGGATAATCCTTCAAGCCTGTCTTTGCTGAGCAGGGAAATTGGATGGCGAGCTGCACCTAGATATCCGTGTGTTGTCTCAGGCCTTGCCTCCCACAGATCTGTGCACCCTCAGATCTCTGCTTAAAGAGGGTGAAGTGCAAGATTATAAAATAGTTTGGATTGGAAGGGGACCTTGAAGATCATCTCATTCCAACCCCCTGCCATGGCCAGGGTCAACTTCCATTGTCCCAGGTTGCTGCAAGCTCCATCAAGACTTGGCCTTAAGCACCTCCAGGGATGGAGCAGCCAAAGCTTCTCTGGTGCCAGGGCCTCACCACCCTTGCAGCAATTAATTTTTTCCTAAAATCCAATCTAAACCTACTCTCTTTCAATTTGAACCCATTCTCCCTCGTCCTGCCACTAAATGCTCTTGTAAAAAGCTCTGCCCCACCTTTCCTGTGAGTTCTCCTCAGGTGCTTCAAGGCTGCAATCAGGTCACCCCGAGGCCTTCTCCTCTCCAGGCTGAGCAATCCCAATCCCCTCAACCTTACTGGAGCAGGATGGAGTAAACCACAGTGTCCAGAAACACTTTTAAAGCTGCCAGATCTCTCTTGCTGGCACTCAGCAAGGCTGGAGAAGAAGGAACAATGGAATGAAAGAAGATGGGACAATGGAATGAAAGAAGATGGAACAAAACAAAGTAGATGGAACAAGATGAAGAAGATGGAACAAGATGAAGATGGACCAAGGTTCCTTGTTGCCTGTCCTTGGCTCCAGACACACAACCAAGTAATTGGCAGCTTAAAGCAACTTCCTGGCATCCCTGGGCAGAGCAGCTTGTTTAAATCTCTGTCCCATGGAGATGCCAGGCTTGGTCTAGGACCTGAGTTTTTGTCCTTCCTCAGGTTGGTGCTGTCAGACCCCCTTGCTTTGGGCTGGTGTGGGGAAGGTACCAAAGGCCTTGCAGGACGGGTGTCCCAGGACAGGGTCATGAGAAAGCATCATGGTTAAAAGGATGGCAAATATTTTAGGTGGCCTGCTGCACCAAAAGGAGATAAAATTTAGATGGTTGGAGTGCAGTATCTGGAAGGCAAAGATCTCCCGAAGGGCAAATTTCTATGCAGCTGTTACCAGGAAACTGCAAGCAGCACCTTCACAAAAAAACCCAAAAAATACAAAAAAATCACAAAAAAATACCAAAAAAAAAGAAGAAAAAAAAAAGAGAAAACCAGACCAAATTTGCCATCCAGGCCTGAGTGTTTCCATGCCCATTTTTCCATGTGCACCAATCTGCCAAGCCAGATGTCCAAATGAGCTGTGTGGGCAAACAGGCACTCGTATGAGCAAACATTGCCTTGACGTGTGCGCTCTCGTGGGCACGGAATCAGGCACTGCACTCCAGAGGCAGCAGGAGTGGGGCTGGGGGAGGCTGACCCCCTCTCCTGGGACACAAAAGACTTTCCCTTCCTCCCTGACACCAACAGGCCATGACAACCAGGCTCAGCAAAGCTCAGGAAGGTTGGCACTGCTGCAGGAGCTCCTCCAAACCAGTTTACCCTGCAGGCTGGAGCATCCCACCTTGCTGGTGTGGCCGTGGGGTTTGCCAGGCTCCAAGGCGATGGGATCACAATCACAATGACATCAAGGTGCCTGCCTGGTTTCATCTATGAATTCCTTTGTCCTTCAGGCTAAGGAAGGGAGAGGAAAGCACTGTAGCACCCTAATGTGACAAAGAACTCTGTTTATCTTCTACTATCTATGGATTACCTTGTCTAAGCCATTAACAATGCATTTGCCACACTTTCACAAGCTATTCAGGAGCATTACAGCAAATGAGCAGATAATTAACCAGTTCAACCCCAGTAATCACATATTGTAATTCCAGCGGAATCACGAGGACTCTGTAATATTGACTCCTCTTGGAAGGAAACAAAATTAACATTACAGTCTAGATCCCTGCTCTTAAAGCAAATTCTCAAGGAAACAGCAATGACAAGGGAATATTTTCCAGCTCGGTGCCTTTGGAGCACCCAGAGCTGACAATCCTCAAAGCATCATTCCTGACATCTCCAGCTGAGTGTGCCCTTGGGCAGAGCAGGTCTGGGAACGGCTGAGAAGGATTTCCCCTGCAGAAAGCCTCAGCTGCAGGGTGGCCACGTGCGCTGGCTTGGGATGAACACCAAGAATCCCTGGCAGAAAAGCAGGGGTGGGAGAGGGACCTATCAAAGCACATCCTTCCGTCCTCTGTGGGCTGGGGAGCCCCGGGGTGTGTGATGGTGGATTTGGCAGTGCTGGATTAGCAGGTGGACTCAGTGTCCTTAGAGGTCTTTTCCAGCCTAAAAAGACTGGCTCTCAGTGGGAAGAGTGACTGAGGGTTCTCAGTCAGGGTGGAAGATCTTCAGTGCAAACCCCAAGATCCAGGTGTCAGGCCTCTGTCACAAAGATTCCTCTTTGTGTCAGAGGCCAATTACCTCTGCCTCAGGGCCTGGCTCACTCTGACTTGGTGGAAAGCAGCAAAAGCCTACAACACCCTAAAACACACCCCAAAACATGCCCCAGAACCTGAGTATGAGTGTGCTGCCGGTTTCCCTGGGTTCAGTTGCCCCCACAGGCCCTGGAAAGGCTCAGGGTGGCTGAATCCCAAGGGTGGCTGTGAGCAGAAGGAGCTGACGTGTGCAGCTCCCTCCGGCAGCTTTGAGCACACTTGGGTGCACGGCTCTGTCTGATGCAGAGGATGCCAATCTGGCATTGAATTCCTCCTTTAAAATATTCCTCTCTCAGCTCTTGAAACATCCCCCTCCCTCCCTAAAATAAACAAACAAGTTAGGAAGCTCACGAGCCTGGGAACGGGCTGCAGGCAGGAAGCTCTGCGAGGTGACGCAGCTCCAGCGTCCCACCATGGGGCAGGGGCTTGTGCATCTCTCTGGCTCTTGGTGGTTTCCAGCCCCTCTGCATCTCCCCCACAGCTCCTGTTCCCCCCACACCTCAGCTCCATGGGGGTGGACCCTGGGCCAGTGTCACAGCGGGTCCTGCCAGGACATGGCTGGCACTGGGTGACCTTCAAGAGAGCCAGGGTGAGGCTGTAGGGCTGGTGGCTCGCTGGGGACACATCAGATCTGTGTGTTATCAGCTGTGGACAGGAATGATTTAGCCCCATTCCACACCACTGTGCTCCTCTCCATCCAGCTGGGACAGGAATCCTGTTTGGATGGGTTGGAAGGGAACTTAAAGGTCAGTGAGTCCCTACCAAAATCGAGGGTGATCCAGAAAAGGGTCTGGGTGATTTCAGCCTGCATCTCCCATCAGCAAGGTTAGGATGAAGGGATGCTAAGGCTGCTCCCATCTGTGCCAAGGGCTGAGGCAGCTGAATCATCTCTCCTCTCCCTACCTAAACCTCATCTGCCCTTTATAGGTCTCTGCCCCCTCCTTCCTCGACAGCAACAAAGCAAAGTGAAAAACAGAGGCTTTATTACAAACAGTACCTGTTTCCATAGAGATTTGCTAAGAAAATTACACGAGACAAAGATGGAAATTAGTGAGGAAAACACAAGGGCTCGTCCCTGTGCCTTAAAGTGATGCCTCACCCTCCTGCAGAGCCCAGCAACCCCCGCTCTCCTGGAGGGGGATGAGTGTGGCTGAGTGTGACGAGACCCCCAGCCCATCCTCACTGACCACAGGAGCTGGTGTCCCCTCCCAGAATGGATCTCCTGGCTGTGGAACATCTCCTCCTCTCTATGGAGATGTTCCCAGCCAGCCCCCTCCAGAGCTCAGCAGTAAACAAGAGCCTGACTGCAAAATGGCAATGAAAAAGTCAGGAACAACATGTCCTGAAGGGAGAGGAGGGAAAGACAAGCTGGAAAACTGTGAGGGGTGCAGGCAGGGCAGGGCCTGCCTGTCTGGCAGGCTCAGAATCTCACCTCACCGCTGCAGCTGCTGGAAGAAACAATCTTGCTGGTCCCACACATTGGGTAAAGCACACCAGGGGATGCAAGCAAGGAATTGAATGGATAAGACACTTTTAGACCATGATGTTTTCTTCAGGAAAGGCTCTCTCTCCAAGAGAGCAATACCAGGCAGAGAGGTTGGGCCTGGGGACGCTGGAGAGCCAGTGCACATTCCTGTGCCACAGGAGAGCTGTGTTCCTGCCAGGATGGATAGGAACTTTCACCCCTGCTCCTTGAAGCAAAGACCCTGCCTCTGCACAGGCACTGTGCCAGGGACACTCTCCATTAGACCAGGTTGCTCCAAGCTCTGGCCTTGAACACTTCCAGGGATGGAGCAGCCACAGCTTCTCTGGGGGGAAGAATTCTTCTCACAAGGAAGTTTCTTCCTAATATCCAACTTAACCCTGCCCTCTCTCAATGCAAAACCCTCTCCTCTTGTCCTGTCACTCCAGGCCCTCATCAAAATTCCCTCTCCAGCTCCATTGGAGCCCATTTAGGCACAGGAAGGGGTTCAAAGGTTTCCCCAGAACCAGTCTCTTCTCTAGGCTGAACAACTCCAAGTCTCTCAGCCTGTCTTCATGGGAGAGATGATGCAGCCCTCTGAGCACCTTTGTGGCCCTCCAGAGATGGGTTTTATTGGCACACTTGGCTGCATGGGATCTCTCACATGAACACAGGTGCAGCTGCTTCCCCACAGTCCATCAGAGACAAGCGGCCACTCGTACAGGACAGAGATATATGAGTGGCAAACTCCTCTCTCAGCTGAAGAAACATGTGGATTCACAAGAAGAAAATCACCACAGACTCATGAGGCATGCAGGCCTCGCCAGGCAGGGGCAAACAAACCTTCTCCTTGAGGAGCAGCAATGACTCAGCCCCACCAGCTGGGAAAAGCAACCAGACAGAGCTGGGGGTTTTTCTTAGCACAGGAAAACCTCCCTGGGGAGAGGACAGGAGATGGCTCCTGCTCATACCCACCCCCTGTGAAGAATGTGAGGAAAATAAGCCAAGTGTCCTGCTGCACCCTCCTGAAGGAGCACTGATGCTCTCCTGGCCACCCCAGAGCCCTTGGTGTCACTTTGATGCCACCTCTCCTGGCAGATGGAGTGGCAGCCAGGGTAAGCCTGGAAAAGGGAGGACAGTGGGGTGTCAGCCTTTGCCAACAAGGCAGGGAAGTTAAAATGCAAACAAGCTCATTTGATGCTCTCTTAGTGGAGATGCTCTCCACTGGCAGGGACTCCCCACCGTGTCTGCTGAGGAAAGGAAAAAATCCCTCCACCCTTGGCTGTGTCTGCAGGAGCAGGCACAAAGCAGCAGACACCTGCAGAGTGCTGGAGCATCGCTGCAGAACAAGGACAATGCCCCCTGTGTGGGAATTCCGAGCGCAGACAATTCTCAGAATCTTGTGCATGCAGGCCCAAACACGGAAATGAATATGGCATTCAACCTGAGACCTTGGAAAAGGCATCCAGATTTAGAGACCATGAGCAGGAATGTGGGTTTGTAGTTTAGACAGAAAGACACTTAGCTAGGTAGTGGAAAGTTTTAAGTTTTTAAAGTTAAGATATAGAAGTAGTTATAAAGAAAATAAGAAGTTTTAAGGTGTAGCAAGTAGTTTTGTGTGCCATGATATGATTGGTTGTGTCTGTGCTGTGGTAAAGACATATAAAACAAAATAATTGACTATTGGTGTGAAAGCAGAAGCATTCTTTTGTGGCAGAAGTTTATTGGCTGATTAACCTTTAAGAGACCTTGTAACCTGTGATCTTGTGACCACTGACCTCTGGCAAATACAGTGAAGAGGCTCTCACTCCTTCATGAGACTGTGTAAGAAGGGTAATAAACCATGTTTTTAAATCATGGGCGTCTCCCACTGATCCCATCTCTCCCAAAATCCCGATGCCCTTGGGGTGACGAGGCCACAGAGATGGCATCACAGGAAGAGACCAGCAACTCAGGCAGGTTGTTCCTGCAGCCAGCAGCTGCTGCTCCCAGGGGATGAGAGCTGGGAGGCTGGGTCACCTCTCCGTGACAGCCCTGGCACGCAGCAGACCCATGGAAGCGCAGCCGAGCGAAGGGAAGGAGGAGCAGGTTTCATTTCAAAAACACGGACATTGTGTTCACTTGAACGCTTCAGCTGAAGTGACCAAAGCCCAGCAGGACCCACAGCTGGATGAGCAGGCTGTCAGCAGCCACTGTGACTCATCCCACAGAGCTCCTCTTCCTGACTCAGCCCTGAAAGATCCATCAGGGGCCTCGTGGGAGAGGCTCTTAGGAGACAATTTTGTGTTTGTGGCTGCTGCTGCTGGAGATCTTCCAAAATGCCTTTGCACAGGGGATCCTTGCCCTGCTGCTCTGGGAAGTTCATACAGCTGCTGGAGCTGAGTGGAGCACACCAAGGCATCTTTTCCAGCCTCAGTGCCATTGCCATGCAGCCTCTTTTGTTGTCAAACTCCCACCCAGCTGCCCACACTTCCCTTTGTCTTCCAACACCCAGACCCCTGTGACACCCCAGGTTTGACCAAGCCACACAGCACAGGCTGATTGCTGTGCTCTGTTTGCACCTTGATTATCTGTGGAGGGATTTTTAGATTCCATGACAATCCCTGCAGCCAACACGAGGCCCCAGCAGCCAGGCAGGCGTGCAAAGAGCCCCGTGCCAGGAGAGCTCAATCTGTGCTGGGCAGGCAAGGCAGGAGCCACTGCCTGCACAGTGAGAGAGCTGCCTGCAAGCATGCAAAAGCATATTCTGCTCACATGATCAGGGAACTCGTGCTCAGAGCCAGGGCTGGGATGCTCAGGACTCAGTATCACCTCTAGGACAAGCCTCCTTCTCCAGCTCCCAGAGCTGTTTGTGCCTCCATAAAACAGGATTTGCTTCTTCCACCCTGAGCTGACACGTTTCAGGGAGCAAAGGCCGTCTCCTCCTGTGCAGCCAGATGGCCTCACCCCCAGGATCCCTGTCCCCACTGAGAGGCGGGCTGTCACTGCAGCACACAGCCCCAGCCAGCTCGGGCCTTCCCGACAGCCTCAGAGCAGCACCGAGAGAGCTTTTGGTGCAAAAGTGACAGCACCTTGCAGGTATCCTGCATCCTATCCCTGCAGGTGTTCCAGGCCAGGTTCCCGGGGCTCTGAGCAACCTGGTCTAGTGGAATGTGTCCTGTGTCTTGGCTTGGAACAACATGAGCTTTGAGGTCCCTTCCAGCACAAAGCCTTCTGCGGTTCTGTGATCTGTCACCGTGACCACATGAGCACCACAGCTCTATTAATGAAAAGCTGTTAGGTTGCAGCTCCCTCCTTTCCTCCTCATGCTCCCAGGGGCTGTTTTGGCTTAGGATGGGTCTTCATGGGCCATTGCCAGCCCTGCTGCTCTCTCCCTTCCCTTTTGATTACGCCCTCCCTCCCTCCCTTCTTACACCCATCACCCATTTGGCGGCACGGTGACATTTAATCCTGTGCCATAGCCAATTCCACCAGACAAGCCAAGATGAGCTTTGGATTCATAGTCCAAAACCCACTGAAAAAATCCTCCCAGCTGGTTCACCCCCCAGTTCCCAAGCCAGCATTGCTGCTGGGATAGCACCAGGAGACTTACTGAGTCTGGCAGCTTCCCAAATTGCCCCCATAAAACAGAAATATAGCACTCATGGCCATTTAGTGCCTCCACTGCTGAGTACACCACAGGACCCAGCGTTCTGCCAGAGCCCTGGAAATGCAAATTAAAACATGGCTGTTCAAGGGAGCTTTTGCTGTCCCCATGCCCTAAGCAGAGACGGATTTCACCGAGCCACATTTCATATCTGTCCTCACACGCCGCCGCGCCGGGCGCAGAGCACAGGAACAGACACAAGACAAAATTCCAGCTGCATCTTGAAATAAATCCCAGTGCAGTTTTACTGCTGGCCTCGCAGCTGTCCCCTCGGTCCTGCCTGTCTCATTTCTCCCTCTGCCAAGGGGCGTGATGGACACTGTCAGGGTGTGACTCTGTTCACAGGAAAACCTTTCTCTGGGGAGAAAATGGTGGGGACCAGAGGGAGCTGAGCATGAGGAGGATGCCCAGGAGGGTCCCCTCCTTTAGAGATGCTGCCAAAAAGGAGCTCTCTCTCCTTTCTGCAGCACATCTTGGCATTGACACCAGTCTGGGCATGTTGGTGGCTTGGCCACCAGAGTTATTACATGGCTTCTTGGCTTTGTGGCATCAGGACCAGGTAGCTCCAGGTCCATGCAGTCCAGGTCCCTCACGGGAACAACTCTGCCACCCTCTGCCTGCATGAGGTGGGTGCCAACACCCCAGGGCTCATCTTCCTCCCCTGCAGGACCCAGCCTGGGGCTCTGCATTCCTGCTGTGAGCACAGGAGCTTTGCTGCTTGGACCTTCTGGAGGTCCCGATGGGAAACAGGAGAAACAGGAATTGCAAACACTGAAGAAGCTCCCTCTGCCTAAGCCCCTGCTTTATATTCAAGCTGTCCTGACAGGCGTTTGTCAGGAACAGAGGATACAGTGTTCTCCATCTGCAGCGTGTCTCCGTATGGCAGCGCTGGCAAAATCAACCACTTCTACTCAGGGCTGTGAAATTTAGCCTGGGAGGTCTGCCTAGCCCTCCTGACCTCCAGTTTCCCAGCTAAAATAAGTTTTTGTTGTTGGGAGAAGGGCAAGACTCCCTCCTGGCGCTGCTGGAGCCTCTCCCCTTCCCCAGGTTGTGGGACAGCTTTGTCCCATCTCCCCACGCCTGCAGTGCTGCACAGGCAGAGCCATCCCCCTTCACTGTGAGCCCAGAAATGGGGCAGAATATAGGGGGAAAAGCCAATTTTTCAGCCAGATCTCATCCAGGACATGAGTATAGAACATCACTTACGCACTCTTCCTTCCCAGCCTGAAGCCTGACCTGTCCTCACAGCCTGTAATAACATCTCAGAGTTAATTCACTGGAGCTGCAGTCACTTGTGTGCCAAAATAAGGCTGAAACTCTTCCCCTTGGTGCAGAGCCCGGTCCGAGGGGCAGGTGAGAGCCCTGGGGGAAATGGGGCAGCAGCTCAGCCCCCACCTACAACAGCCCTGGCTGAAAACCTCCTAAACTCCCACAAAAGGATTTCTTGCAGGGGGAAATTCTGTGAAACACAATCCAAACGTTCAGGCAGCGAATCCACAAAATCGCCTTCTCCAGCAGCTTCCTGCAGCGTGCTTGCTTTGGCCGACCATTCCAAAGGGGGTGATAGAGACACAGGTTCTGAGGGCAGCAGCTTTAGGGCCAGGAGTGACAATGCAAAAGGCTTTTTTTTTTTTTCATGAGAGCTGCTGGGCTCTCCAGCGCCCAGAGGGGCTTTCCTGGCGAGATGCTCCTGGGCACGCCGCAGAGGAAAGCCAGCCTTGCTCAGAACCATCCCTCCGGGTGTGCTGGAACACCCACCAGCCTCTCACAGCGGGAATTGTGTCAAACACCAAATCGCTGTCGTTAGCACAGGCTGAAGGCCCGCTGGAGGAGTTAGTGCGGGGGAAAAAGGAGGCTAAAACAAGGAGAGAGTGGTAGCACATGTGACTGCTAATCCCATCTGCCCAAGCTCTACCTGCCCTCCGGCGCTGATGCGATGGGAGAGCGGGGTGGGAAGATGTCCCTCTTCCCAAACCAGCACGGGGCAAAGCAGGGATTTGCCAGCATTCATCCCAAAAACGCCCCCGAGCAGCAAAGAGGAGCGTGTGGGCTTTTCCTGCCTTTTTTTTTCCCGCACCTTTCCTTGCTCTCTGATCCGGGGAAGCATCTTCCACTCCTGGGTGATGCTGGGGATGTCAATGCTTGCAGGGGGGTGACGCATCCATGGAGTGGATCCGAGCCCCTGCTCCCAGGGCTGTGGGTGACGGAGTGGCTGTGCCCCGTGTCCTTGAGAGGACTTAGGGATCCCTGCTTGTCCCCTCGCCTCCCCCCTGTCACACTCCGGCTTCTGCTGCAGAAGGCAGCTGCAGCTATTCCTGCTGGGAGGTGTAAGACGAGCCTTTGCCAAGGGGCAGGGGAGGCTCTGCTAATTCACAGCTCCTTCGCACAAAGCTCTCGCTGCTTTCCTAATGCGCTCCTGGCTGTTAAGGAGGTGAGACTTGCTGATCCAGCACAATATCACATGCTGGAGGAAGAGGGGCTTAGGCTGGGACAAGTCCTGAAAAAATTACGGCTGTGTAAATGGGGGCCACCCATTTGATCAGCAAGGAAAAAATCCCGAAAAAAAGAAGATGAAGCTTGACTGCACTTTTTTTGCCTCCCTATCCCGAAGTAAATTATTGACGAAAGAAGGATATTTGCAGGCCCCTGTCAGCACTTCAGAGGCCAAGGGAAGGGGCAGCTGGGACTTGTGGCTCTGGCTGATGTTCCTGCATACTGCATCCCTCACCCAGAGGCCCCAGAGATGCACAAACCCCCCTTATTTGCCCCAATACCACAGGACTAAACTTTGCTGGGAAATATTACCTTGGGTTTATTTTCTTCTCTGCTCTTCCTCTTTAGTAAAGGAAAAAAACCAAACCAAAACAAAACCAACTCCTGAAATAGTTCATGATGACCATAATTCTGTAGATCTGTGAAAATCAATCTGAAGATCACATCATCTATGGCAGAGTGCTCCATGATCTGGAAGGGAGAAAGAGTCTGGCCTAGGCCTGGCTTTAAAAAACAACCCATCCTTATCCCTGACCCCTCTCCCTTGCACCCCAAAAGTCTGGAGCTGCCCACTGGGTGTGTCACACCCATGCCAGGGTCCCTGTGGCAGCTCATCCATGCACTGGGACACTGCAGGGACACCCAGCTCAGCCCTGCAATGCCTCTGAGCTGGGCACAGAGGGTGATCTGGGGTGATTTTGGCTGCAAATCACCCCTGCTGGGTTTCCAGCCCTGCCAGCATCCCAGTGCCAGGGACACCTGGAGAGCCCTGCTCCGGGGACAGGGAGGTACCAGCTGGGAAAGGAGAGCAATTCATGCTTTTGGCATTCATTTAGAAGCAAGAATTGTGTTGGTTTGGGGTTATTTTTAGTTATCTATACAGAAACAGCAAAGTCAAATGAACAGTGGGCTCTTTCCTGCTCAGTGGAGTTTTGTGAGACAAGACAAACCACGGGAGAGGCTGAGACCAGCCCTGCCCATGCCCTTGCTCCCTGCTGCCTGTAAAGCCAAAAGTGACACAAAAGAGCTCCCAAAGGTGACAGCAAGTACCAGCTGTCTCCTCTGTGCACAGTTAGGGGGCAGTTTCCAGGGAACTCCATGGGATTTCAGCTGCTCCCCGTGGCAAACACAGCCAGTGCAGATGTGCAGCGCTGTGGGCAGCGAGGCAGATCAGCAGCAAGTGACAGAAATAAATGAGAAGAACAAAAAATAGAGGTGCTGAGCCAGGCCAGGCTGTTCCAGCCCTTCAGGGAGGACAATCCTGGCCAGCACTTCCCTGTGGAACGTGGTGGTTCTGGAAAAGGAGTGGGGGGTGTTTGTCAGCAGGGCGATCACCTGTGGGGTGATGCTCATCCATGGGGGGATGCTCACCTGTGGGAGGGAAAGGAGTGAGGGGTTTGTCTTTATGAACAAGGTCTGCTGGTAGATAAAACTAGCACTGGAGAGATAAAAGGAACAAAAAGGAGGATTCCAATGGGGAGGATGGAGGAATGGAATGAGAGAGATTTGTCTCTACAAACCAACTGTGGGTCTGCTGGTAAATAAAGATACAGAGAGATGAAAGAAACAATGGGAAGAACCATAAATTCCATAGGAATCCCATTGATTGACACAAGGAAAAGAAAAAAGGGGGCTATATATTAGAAGGGAGTCTTAGGTAATAGGCATTTTGGGAAGCCTTTACCTCTCTAGTACCTCAGCCAGTGGGGAAAGAGAGAGGGAAATGCAGCTGGGAAATTGGGATAAAAAGGAAGCTGCGTCCTCCAAAAATTTGAGACACCCCCATGGGAAATGCCGATGACCTCTCCCTTTACTCAACCAAAATTACAGGACTCCTCTGTCTCCTTTTCAGACATAAACCTCTGGTGTTTGTGGATTAATTTTCCTGGCAGGGGGTGCTCATCCACGGGGGGATGCTCACCTGTGGGGGGATGCTCCTCCATGGGGGAATGCTGTCCCAAGGAGCCGTCAGTGCTGCCAGCCCACGAGCCAGCAGCTCCACGTGGCTCCTGGTGTGAGTAAGCAGCAGCCCCACTTCAGAGCCCACACACATCCTTGGTGTGCTCCTAAGTGCCACCAGAGGAAGGAAAGGGAAGGCAAGGAGGCGGAAGAGAGCCACCCCGGCGTCTCCGATCCGAGCCATCAGCTGTGCCCCCAGCGGGAACAAACCCTGCCCCCTCATCCCTGAAGGGATGGATTTTAAACACCTTGCTAGGATGGGAAAAAGGATGAGGAAAGGTTTCATTCTTTCGAGTTCCTGCCCCCTCCTCTTGTGCTTTGCACCCCCAAGGGACTTGGGTTTGGCTCCAGCAGCCTCATAGCCATGTTTCCCTTGTTTTGCTGGAGGAGTGAGCAGGGTCACCACCAGATATTTAACCAAAGGACCAAAGCCACGCTTCCCTTGCAGGGGTGCACAAATGCTGACATCCTGCCTATAAAATAAACCAGGAAGCCTTTAGGAAAGAGCCCGTGCCTGCCGAGCTGCAGATGCACCTGGTGCCATGTACTTTCATTTGGCTTTGCAGGAGGGAAAGCAGGGCAGAGACAGAGAGGAAAAAATATCCAGTTATGATGAGGCCTCTTCCCAGGAAGGTCTTTTGCCAGGAGGAAGAGCCAGGTTACAGGGTGGTGATCTGCAGCTGTGCCAGGACAGAACTGTTCATGCCCCCCAGGTACCTGGCCGTAAGCCAGGCCATGCACAGCGCTCGCTGCAGTGCTGGGATTGCTCCCACATCCCGGGAGCCTCTGCTGGGACTGGGGCTTGGGAGAATCCTGGAGCACGCAGGGCAAGGTGAAAGGAGCACACATGGACCAGATTTTTGGGCTCTGGTGGCCCTGCCCCCAGCGGCTCCTCAAGGAGGAGCAGTCCCAGCACTTCTGGCAGCCGCACTCCAGCAGCATCTGTTTCTGGGGTACTTTTGTTCCCAATTTATCCCCTGTCTCCTGGAGCTATTATAAGCAGGTACAATCTGCATTGCCATTGTTATTCAGATGATGTACAGATAATTTTAACCTTTCTGTTCCATTTGTCAAGGGGCTTTTTTTAGCCTCTGTGCCTGCCAGGCAGAGCTCTGGCTCTCCGACAGCGAAGGCTCCCCGTTTTGCAGCACCAGTTTCCCTTGTGAGGGTGAAGCTCTGCCTCTGCATCGCTCTGGGTATCTTCTTCATGGCCCCAGATATTTTAGGGGATTTGGGGAAATGTGGTAGGGGTGGTCAAGCACTCAAATAGCTGCATTCACCGCTCATCCTTGTACGGGCATCCATGGGATGTCCATCAGAGACCTGCACACTCCAGAAGCTTTCAGAGCTTTTGGAGCAGCTCATACTTAAACCAGTCACTTCAAGGAATGTTAATGCAGCACTTCTGGCCCACACAGGAGGACATTCTCTCCTCCAACTGCTTCCAACAGCACTGCAAAGTCCTCAGCGAGGAAGGTGGCATCACCATCCTGCAGAGCCTTCCCCACAGTCAGGGCTGCAGATCACTTTTTTGGCTATAAAATGGGAACTAACTTCCCAGCCTGAAAAAAAAATGCTGGGCTGTCATTGCATTCATCGCCTCAGGAAGTGCTCTCAAAGCTGGGCCATCTCCTGGAACTCTACACTTCCCACTGAAAACTTTTTATCACTTCATGAGCCAGAGAAGTGAAAACCAAATCTGTCAGCATTTGGGAAATAAAGGGAAATTTGCACAAAAAGGAAGAGCAGGATAAAGCCAGCTCCTACTACAGCAGGTCATTTGGGCTTAGTCCTTGGTGGCACCACACTTGTGAAACACACAGGGGAAAGCTCAGCTCAAGGTGGTCCAGAGGAGGTGCCTGCCTTTATCCTTCCCTGAGCTCTTCTTGGCACAGTACTGGGAGAGAAGAAAAGTATTCCTGAAAAGCCATAAACCATCCCTGTCACCTCAGCTCAGCCTGGAGGCTGCCACAGGCTCTGGCTGCTGGAGAACATTCCATGCTTCAAACGCTCCCGCAGGAAAAAATAAGAGAAATATAAGACGTGACTTTGGCGTCTGTGCTTGACAACTCACCCAACAAGCTTTGGACCAGGCAACAGCATCTGCATCCACCTGACATCTCTCGAGTGCAGGCATGGAGGGGTGGCCAAGCTGGCCAGAGGCACAGGTTTCAGCGGGGTTTCCAAGCTCCATGTGCAGCCTGGTGTCACCACGATGCTCTTGGCTTCCCCTGGCCAGTTTGCTGCAGTGCCACCATTAGCAGCTCCCCAGGCTCCTGGCCCTGGCTCTCCCAGCTCACTGACCCCAGCACTCCCCAGTCCTTGTGTCTGGAAGCAGACAGGTCTGAGCCACAGCTAGCTCAGGATGTCTCAAAAATCCTCCCTCTCCTTCTCCTCCACAGCCCCCCATCCTGCCCAGGCTTGCAGAACACCCCACCCCACGTCCTGGCAGTGCCAGCACAGGCTGTGTACCTCCCCCTCCCTGCCATGGGCACCTTCTGCAGGGGTCCATGACATTACCCACAGCCCCCACAGCCCCACCAGCACAGGGGGTGGGTGCCAATGAGACTGAGCCTGCAGCGCTTCTTTACAACAAGGTTTTATTTTTCTTTCCTTTTGACAAAAAACATTGAGGAGTTGTACATCGGTGGTGGTCAGCTCGGTGCCCCGTTCGGGTCCAAACGAGCAGCTTATGTTACAACATCCCGCCCCAGAGTCTGGGGGATGAAGGCAGAGCATCCTCCCACCCACCCTCCCACAGTCCCAGGAGACACCAGCCCCACACGTGGGGGGCTCTGCCATCCAAGGCCTCCTGGGGGGGACAGGAGGATGCTGCTGAGACAGCCAGGGGCTCTGTGTGCCACCTCCTCGCACACCCACCACAGCCCCCCCAGGAGATCTGCAGGGCTTTGAGTCCAGTCCCAGCACAGAACTGGGAACCAGTTGCATGCTCCTGGTGAACTCCTGCCTGGGCAGGACATGTCCTATGCAGGCAGAGGTTGAATTACATCCCCCCACTCCCCATCCTGCGTCCCGTGGCCCAGCATGGCCAGCAGCCAAAGTTTTGCTGTCCGGGAGGCTGAGGAAATGTCCAAAAATCCACAGAGGGGAGATTGTACAGCAGCAAAGCCGAGTCCAGAGCCTTGAAAAGCAAGGCACAGGCTGCAGTGGTGCCTTGGGGCTGGTTTGCCTCCCCCCTCGGCACAGTCCTTCCCGTGGTTCTCCTGGGGGTTGTTTTTGGTTTCACAGACGCGCTGTGGAGGTTCCACCTTGTCCCCTGCCTATCCCCGCACCGCGAGAGCAGCGCTGCGGCCGCTTCAGAAGAGGCAGAAGCGGGGCGTTTTCGGACCCTTTCCGGGTAAAAAGGGGCTCTGTTTTGTCGCACACAGTTTCTGTAGGTTAGTTAAACACAGGGCTGACATGCCAACAAAGCTCAGGTCCGGGCGCTGCAGCCCGGCACAGCCCCATCCCGTGCCACCGCTGTGGAGCATCACCAACACCGCTCGCCGGCCCTACGCCGAGGAAAGAAAAGCGCCCAAAAAGCTCGAAACCCGCATGAAACATGCCCCCGCTCCAAGAGCATCGCTGCCTCCCTCCCACCCGCCAGGCACAGACACAAAAAAGCCGCCTCCTCCCCTCCCCGCGGGCTCTTACTCAGAGCCCGGCTCATTGTCAGACACCTTTCCGCATTTAGAAGGAGACGATACCGACACTTATATTTAGAGCAGGTACGGCAGCGCCTGCCCCGGCCCCCAGCAGCACCGCGTCCCTGGTCCCCCGTCCCACGCCATCCCAAATTCCGCCAGACCCGGCTCTCCCAAATTCCGCCACAGGGAGCAGCGCTCCGGGAGCCTCGTGGGGGGGAAGCCACAGACGGCTCAGGGATGGCTGGAAGGGAACCGGTGATGTCCGTGTCCCCAGCCGCTACCAGGGACCTTCCCCACGGCTGCGTGGGACACTGCTTGTCCCCAAGAGCCGGGAGAGGGGACGCAGGATCTGAGCCAAAGCCATTGAGAGGTCTGCCTGTGGAATTTTTGGATCCTTGGGCAGGTGGAAGTGTCTGGGAAGCAGCAGGGACAGCAGAGGTGCCCCCCACCATCAGGGACCACTGGAGGCAGGAGGAGCTTTGGGCTCTGTAATGGGTGCACAGAGGGCACTTTGACCATTAGAAAGAGGGAATTTGGCCCATGCACGAGCCCTGGAGCAGGAAGCCCTCAGAGCCCCTGGGATTTGCTTCTCACAAAGCAGAGCTCCCTCGGGGGAACTCACAAAGCGATCAGGGCTGATCTGCACATGCAGGAGCAGGGCAGTTTGTGCATCTTTGGGTCAGAAGACACGAGCTATCCAGGGCCAAAGCAGAGCCTGGCCAGAGCTGCTGCTCAGCTGGACAACAGCCCCAAAGACCCAGACCACGACAACCTGCAGCAAAGCAAAGCCATGGGCAGGAGGAAGGGCAGGGCGAGGGCTGAGCTGCCTTTACCTGCCCGTGCCCACATCCCATCTCCACACACGGCCACCATGCCTGGTCCAAATGCTCCAAACATCCCCCAGCCCACAGGGCAAGCCCTTCCCTGAGCCTCCAAAGGCACAGCACCCTCCAGCTCCCCAGGACCACACTGATGGCAGACACAACTCATAGCAGAAACACACCAGGGTGAGCCACCCACCACTGCAGGCCACCAGCAGCACCTTCCCGGGTCGGCAGGCACAGCACTGCACCCACAGCATGGGTTGTTGACAGCTGCCAGCACATAATTCCAGATTAATTAATGGCCGGCACTGGGAGCTGCCCTGTTGTGCATTTTCAGTGTTTGCAGGAGAGCTGAGCCACCCTGCTCACTCCCTGGATAATGCTCCTTCCCAAAGTCTCCCCGGCTCTTGGACACCCAGGTGCTCCCACAGCTGCTTGCACACCCAGCCCCCCGTGGCAGCCCTTCTCCAAAGGAGTGCCAGGCTCCAGGAGAGGGCAGAGGCCATGGCTGCAGGGGAAACTGAGGCAGGGCTGCTGCCAAAGCTGGATGCCTCTGCCTGGAGGCCAGATCTTAAGGTACATCATGCACTCACAACATCTTCGCTCCCCTGCGGACATGGATTTCTTCTTTTCCTGGGAAAACAAGCAGAGAGGCCTCTGACAGATCTGCCATCACCCCTGTGGTACCGAGCGAGCTGTACTCCCAAGAACAGCCCTGTCCTCATCCCTTGGGCATCCCACTCCTGCAGGCACTGAGCTGCCCAAGGAGCCCGTGCCACAGCCATCTCTAACAGAGAAAATGCAATTCCCACCACTGGAAACACCTGGGACAGGGAGCAAGGTGACATTCCCAATGCTCTGTACAGCAGCCCCTCCTGGGAAGGCTTGGTCCTGCCCCCACCAAAGCAGGGTGCAGGCAGCAGGAGCCCCAAGGGGCTCCCCAGCATTGTCAGATGATTAAAACAAATCTATGTATGTGTATATCTTTATATATTCAGCATATAAATTTATATACACACACACACCCCGTATATACACACACAGGCACACCTAGAGTTCTCCATATATAAATAAATATATGTCAGCGGGAGACAGGATACATTCGGCAGCACTGAGCTCCCCAGCCCCAGTACAAACCAGTTTTGCCCTCATCTGGCAGCCAGAGCTGCTCTGGTTTGTCTGGGTGCATCCCAACCCCTCATCCCCTGCACCCCACCATCGCATCTTGCCCCTTTTCCAGGCAGGATGAGACCCTCAGGGAGGGAAATTCAAAGCCACGGCAGCACAAGCCCAAGCGACAGAGCAAAGGGGGGGGGTCCCTTGCATCCCTTTGCCGGGACTCTCCGGCCATAGGGAGCAAAAAACCATCGAGATGAGCTTTGCTTTCCCGGGGATCCCTCTTGGGGCAGGGAGCAGGGCTGCAGCCGGGGGCAGGCTCTCCCTCGTCCCCCAGCACACGAGCCCGGCCGGGCTGCTCTGCCACCCATCAAATGCTTCTCTGTGCAGAAAAAAAAAGTGATAATAATAAATGAAAGTCGACAGATTTTAA
>VWYI01037563.1:750715-769350 GCA_013399455.1 Anthoscopus minutus | reverse complement strand
GACACCGGCTCACTGCCTTCCAGGGCTCCTCCTGCGCCCCAGGAACGGCCCCTGAGCCCCCTTCCCCATGGCACTGTGGCTGCCACACAACCCCCTGGCACATTTGGGAAGTCACACCTGATCCATCAGGTGTGTGAGATGTGCAGGAAGGGGACATGGGCTCAGGTTTCCGTTCCCGGGTGGTTTGGCTTTCCAGCTCTCAACCCTTCCCGCCTGGGGCAGGGGAGAGGAGGGTCCCTAACCTCCAGGGACTTCAGATCGGCTGGATTCCTCTAGCATGCTACATCCTGGCACTCCCTTTTTGCGCCTTTCAGAGATGAGGTTTGCCAGCACATGCAGGGGGTCCAAATTATCCATGGGTGAGGAAGGGAAAGGAAGGGAAGGGGAGGGTGGAAAAAGTGCAGAAGGAAAGAGAAAAGGGCAACCAAGGCAGGTTAGACACGCCATGCTCCTTCCCCACCCTGGGCAGGCGGGGTGCAAACCGAAGTGACCAGATCCACTTTCCAGAGAGTATATTTTGCTTTTTGAATACCTTGGGTCAGCCCTTCCCTGCCCATTCCTTTTCATCCAGCTTCACATCTCCCTTTCCTGCTTTCAAGCCTCCCTTTTTCCCCTGGAAAAGTGTGATGGTGGATGTATGCTCGTGTGAACAAACACGTGAGAGCCAGAGAGGGTGGAAGAGTGTTTGCAAGTGTGCAGGGATCCCTTTGTGCTAGCCCTTCTAAAAAGCCAAGAAAAACACTCATTTCCTCCTGGACAACAGATCCTCCTGTAGCTCTGGGTCTTGTCCTGGCAGCTGCTGCCCTCAGAAAGCCACACAGCTCCCATCCTCCATGGCTTCCTATGCTCCCAATCCACACCTATGCAGCCAGGACCTGACTGACAGCCACCACTGCGGGTGGGACAACTCAGAGCTGCCTTTGGAAGGCCCCTGGCTTTGCCTTGCACAAGCCATCCCTGGGATAGCCCCTGCTGATGGTCCTGGCTCCTCACACACAGCAGGCCTCCTCCTCTGGGACTTGGGATTTGTCCCCACTGCCCACCTGCTTCCCATCTCCATGGGCTTCTGCACCAGCTGGGAGGAGGATGGTTCCAAGCCCCCGGGGATGAACTACTAAGGACATCTCACTCTCCTAACTACGGGGTTGCTTCTCACCTCACCTCACCTCACCTCACCTCACCTCACCTCACCTCACCTCACCTCACCTCACCTCACCTCACCTCCTCCAGCCCTCCCACTTCCACCCTACAGCTGACCCTACCCCTTCCTCTTCCCCCTGTGAGTGACCATGGCAGCGTCACGTGCGTGGGCAGTGGAGACGAGCCTGCGTGGCCAGGGCTGCTGTGGGCACACCAGGCTCCCCAGGAGTGAGCCAAACACATGTTGGACACCCTGAGAACTCCCCAGCTTCCCCGGTCCCACCTCCCGCAGGTGCCCCGGCTCCTGCTCAGCTCTAACCCCCAGAGAAGGAAGGGTTGATCTACCTTATAGGCCACTTTGGAAGGACATCTCTTGCCGAGGCCTAGCGGTGGTGACATAAGAGTCAGCATTTCATACATCTCAGTGTAATGGATTCGGCCACTGCTCATGGAGGGGGAAGGGGAGGGAGGGAGATGCAGAGAGAGGAGGCATTCCCAGAGAGCGGAAAACAGAACAAAAAAAAAAAAAGAAAAAAGAAACAAAAAACGTACAAACGAAAAGTAGTACAGGAAAAAACAGGAGAGAAAAAGGAAAAAAAAAACCAACAATAAAAAAAAACAACCAAAAAACAAACGGACAAACAGGAAAAGAACAGGAAACCCGTTAATCAAGGCAAATCATACGTGAGAGACTGTCCTGATGTGGATTTATAGCACTGCTCACACAGACCCAGGAATGCTGGCAGAAAGCAACTCACCCCTCTCCTCTCTGCTGCTGGCCTCAAGCGCCTGTCTCGCTACCAGCCTGGGACGACTCCTCTGGTCTCAACCCCTCTCCTAAAGCCCTCCAGCAGCCCCCACCTCGTCCCACAGGTTCCAGGGCTGTGTGCGAGTGGTATAAATCAGATACACGGCACTCAAGCCATGGGTTATTTGAGATAAAGGTGGTTTGCACCACGCCGCTCTGTGGCCTCCGGAGCCTCTTCCCTCCCGGGGGGGGTGCCTGGTATTGCTTGGCATGGCCACCTAACCCATAGCCAAAGGCTGTGTATCCCCAGCTCGTGGGGGGGTCTATGCAATTGGGAGGCAGCATCTTGCATAGAAGGCAGTGGGCCAGGGTCACTTGTCAAAGGAAGATGCCCAGTTGCTTCCGTCTGGCTCTGCGGATGGACCACTTTCCCACCATGCACCAGTGCAAAAGGCATGCTGAATCGGCTGGAAAAAAAAAACCGGGAGGAAAAGTTGGGCATGCCATGCTCCCCGCCCTGGCTCTCTCCCACATGCGGCTGCAAGTTCCACCAGGTTGGAGTTTAAAGAGTCTCAGCAGAGGCAGCTGTTTGGGCCTTCCAACATTTGGGGTTTGTTTGGGTTTCCCACGGGTGCAGTGAGGGCGGGGCAGACCCTCCCCACCCCTTTCCCCTTGCACTCCTCTGCTGCGGAAGGACCTGCCTGGGATTGCGGAGCAAAAAATGCCACCAAAAACGGGCCAGGTCACCCAGGGATCCTGGTCTAGCTGGGCTGTGTCTCCCTCTCTCTGCACGTCCACATCTCTCAGGGATCCTGGGCTTGGTCACCTCTGGTTCCCCTTCAACCAAGCTCCCAGGCTGCACTGCAAGGTTCTGGGTGGTCAGCGGGCTGGGGTGACCTTGTGACACCAAAGGATCCACCCTCACTGCTGGACAGGAGCCCATCTCAGCTGGGATGCCCTGGGGG
The DNA here is from genome assembly GCA_013399455.1 of Anthoscopus minutus. NCBI lineage: Eukaryota > Metazoa > Chordata > Aves > Passeriformes > Paridae > Anthoscopus > Anthoscopus minutus. The sequence continues at coordinate 766,497 of VWYI01037563.1, read as the reverse complement.
AGAGGGCGCTGCCAAAAAATTAAGCATCCCCACAGGATCTTGGGTTCTTCCCTAGAATGTGCTTGTGGAAAGGGGAGATGAGATCTCCTCTTGTCAGGGTTTGGAAGCAGCCCCCTGGTCAAAAAGGCCCCGGCCAAGGTAAGTCCTGGCATTTCAGATGGGAACAGAACTGGTGACAGGAGCTGTTTGGGGTGCAGGCACAGAATGGGCCGGGCCAGTCACACCCAAAAGTGTGTTGGTAACAACACTGGGTACTGATAAGCAGGAGGATCAAGAGGAAATATCCAGGATATATCCAGGAGTCTGCAAGCAGCACCTTGGCTGAGCTGGATGTGCCCCAGCTCAAGGTGAGATGACTAAAACTTCCATGCTTGAATCCCATACAAAAGCAAGGAAGCAAGACAGTGATCTTCCATCCATCCTTCCTGGCAGGAGGAATTTTGGGGAGGCCAGCACAAAGCAGGCACTGCCTTTCATACTGAGATTCTCCACACGATGAAGGAGGAATGGAGTCCGTGGAGGGAAGACTTTGCATCAGTGGCCAGGGTGGATCACACGAGAACTGCACACTTTGCTGCTCCTCAGAGCAGAGACCTTGGAGGCTTCTGAGCAGCACAGCTGTGCCCAGACACCACCTCCCCACTGACTGAAGCACAGGCAGGTGGAATGACATCCCTGAGCTGGTCCAAGCATGGGCACATCCAGGATGGGGGAACTGACCCGTCTATCCGTGTCTGGAGAGAGATGTGACTCATGGCTACAGCACAAGGTGGCCTGCAAAACCACCAGGGATTGATGGTTTGGCCCTGAGAGAAACCTGAAATGTGGGAGACAGGACAGCTGTCCTCCTGTGGTTAAGGAAGTAAGTACTGTGTCACACAGGCTGTTAGGAAGGGAGCACCAGGAGTGCTGTGAGAGTGGTTTCAGGAAGAGGTGATGTCCACAGGGATATTATCTGTGGGGTATTCACCTTGACAGGCAGGGCAGGCTCACTGAACTGAAAGGTGTGCAAGCTGACATGGCATTTAGGGATCCAGCAAGATGCAACAACCACATGGATGGTTTTTTTTCATCTTTTGGGAATTGTTCCAGGGCAACAGGAACCCCTGAAAATCTTGAGTTCTTCAAATATCTCCTGCACAAGGAGGGGGAGACCGAGATAACACAAGGTAGAGATGGGGATGATCTCTCCAGCATGACAATAGTGCTGACAACACTGCTTCTGCCTCTCCTTGAGTTTATCCACCTTCAGTGCTCTACCCATCCACACTCAGCAGAAATCCAATGGCTTCAGGACTCCCTCTTCCAAGGAAGCATTACAGGAACTCCTCTGGGCCCCAGGTGATCCAGCTCAGGAGAGCAGCATCTGCCCTGTTGGTGGAGCCCTGTTGAGAAGGGCTCGCCGCTCCTCCTGAAGGCATCTTCTGCCTGCAGAGACCTGAGCAAGTGTCCTCAGCCAAGCTGCCATCTTTTGCCAGGGCTGCAGCAGCAGAGAAGAGTGGAAAGACTCCAAGAAGCCCTTCCTGGAACAGATGACCCCATATGAGGTTCTTGCAAGAAATCTCCTGTTCCTAAACACACCTTCCTAAAGGACATAACCAATCATCTGGGCCTTGTCTTCCTTGCCTCTGGCAAAACCATCCCCATGTCCAGCTGTGGAGGGTGGCAGAGCTGTTCCAGAGGTGCCAGCTGGAAGAAAAACCTTTCTGATGTTTCCAGAAGGATGTGCTGACTACAACACACTGCAGCAAGGAGCCCTTCTCCTCTGCAGAGGCAAGAGCAAGGGCTGGGGTTGTCTGAGTTCCCTCGTACGCCTCAGATGCCGCGAGGGGTGCAGAAGGGAGAACAAGCTCTGTGATTCATCCTTTTGTGCCATAGGCACAGACAAAAGTGTCATGGCACTTCAGAGAATGAGGCAGGTGCAGGATTTTTGCTCAGCTGTCACCCCAAAATAAAATTACAAAAAAACCCCTTCAAGTCAGAGAGACACAAAGAGACCAAACCGCTGCCCTGGACTCGAGGCCAGAAGCCAGGAACTGAGCTCAAGGGAGAGGAGCTGCCAAGCTCCAGAGGTGTGCCCTGGTGTCACCATCTCCCAGGCAGATCCAGCCAGCTATGTGCAAGACTAGCACGAGTCCTGCTCTTCAGAGACGAGGTTGTTTGTCCTCCAAAGTGCCACACTTGAGGGCGGGGTTGTTGGGTACGGCACAGCGTCCCCCAGGGACAGGGGTCACCCTGGCCTTCTCGTCCTCCCTCAACCCTCACTGTCCAAAACAACAGTAAAGTCCCCAACATCCTCCAGCCTTGGCTCCCTCCTTCCCTCCTCCCTGAGGAGCAAACCCTCCCAAAAACCTCATTATGCCATGTGAGGTGCTTTGAGAAGTCAAGCAGGGACAGTGGCATTCGGCCTGGCACCCCTCGGGGCTCTCTGCACAGGTGGAACTGGGGCAGGGGGGTTGGCTGGGGGACACAATTTGTCAAAACCCACCCCAGGAGGAGGCTCTGAGCCCCACCCTGGCCCCACTGATGCCTCCCCTGGAGGGGGACAGCTGCTGGCTCTGGGAGGCAGTGGACCTCTTTAAACTCGAAGGAAAGCAACGTCAGGGTTCCCTGGGGAGGCGCGGTGGCAGTGGAGCGGGGAGAAGGAGGGGTGGATGGTGTGTCCCGTGGCCAGGTTGTGGCTGAGGACTGGGAGGCAAACCTTGCACGCCACCCTGTAGGGGCAGTTCTCTCCTAGGCCCAGAGGAGGCGAGATCACCCGTACTAATTTGTACATATCCTTATACGAGATCCTGCCGCTGCAAAGGAAGCACAGGTGGGTTAATAGGACACTGAGAGGGTGGAGGGGAGGATGGAGAGCTTAACGGGGCCATCTGTGGGGCAAAAGCCCCAGCAGAGCACAGCTCTTCTCCTTCTGGCTCTGTCAGACCCAGGGAGGAGAAAGCTGTGAGCATCAGCTTTTTCCACCATGAGAGTTGGCTCGTATCTCCTCACGCTGTCCCATCTTCACCCTGGACAAGGACGGTTTTGATGGTGGACACCAACCCACGACCCTTCCTCATCGTGCCCCTGACCTGGTGGGAGAGGGCTGGGATTTTAACATGGGGTAAGCCTGCAGCTAAGCCATGGAGTTGTGCCCCATCACATCACCAGAGCCCCTGTCCTCACACAGCCAGCTCTCCGAGACCCACGAGGTCCCAGTGAGGTTGGCAGCTGAGCCACTTGTGCCTCCAAGATCTGGGGAACTTGAGACAGGGAGGGATAATGTGACCAGCTGCTGGCTGTGGCACCTGGGGCTCTCAAGTCCAGTCCTGTGCTCCAACCACCAGCCCAGCTCTGCCAAGGGTGCACATTATTAGAAGCAAACCTTCCCAAACACAAACCCCCCTTTCCTCCCACAGAAGCACATCTGCCCAGAGCCAGTGCAGGATACGGATACGGCCGTATCCTCCCACACCACGGAAACAAGGAAGCAGCTGAGGCAAAGGGCTGGCAGGAGGGGGTGCAGGATGCTGAGCTCCCCACTCTGCTCCAGCCCAGAGCCCTTCAGGAAGCAGGACCACGTGGGGTGGAAGTGCTGAGGTGCAGCTGCTGCAGCCTCCTGGGCATCCTTGGACAAGCTCGGAGGGAAACCACTCGGGGAGGCAAAGAGCGGCGTCGCCGTCCTAGCCAGCGCCTTTGCTTCTGGTTTCTTTCTCCTTGCTCTTGTCCCATCCCCTCTCCATTGCTGGCCAGAGATGAAGAACCAGCCAGAACCCAACCATCTGGACAAAACCCATCCCTGCTCCCTGCTGGTGCTGGATGTTGTCCCCATGAGAGCTCCATGTGATGGTGCCGCTGTCAGGATGCGGTGGGAGCTGTTGGGATGTACTCACCCACTCCTGGCCCAGCACTGGGGCCAGGGATGCCACCACTGTCTCCTGTGTCCTCTAACAACTGGCTACAAGCTTGGCTTGCTCAGGAATCAGAGGGGCATATGGCATGGGTAGGATAGCTCAGGCTTTTTTTACAGTGACTGCTGGACACCGAGGCCATCATCATGGGTGATGATAGTGAATCAGGGCCCTGGTGTGAGGAAACCCTTCCCCAGAGACACCCCACAGCAGGCAGCTGGGTGTTTCACTCTCCACCTCCTCTCCTTTTTCTGGCTGGAGCTGATATTGGGCATGAAAAAAATACCTTGGCTGGGGCTGGTCTCCAGAGGGCAGGACATGAAGAGTGGAGGCAGAGTCTCCAAAAGGAGTGTGTGTGGCTGCCAAAGCCAAGAGTTAAGCTAAGCTGGAAAAGGCTCCCTGGCAGTGGTGGATCACTGCTCCAAAGAGTCCCTGGGCTCTGGAAGGGGCCACAAGAGGCACCCTGGTGTTGAGTGAAGGGCAAACACGTTCCCAGAGCTGCCAAGGGTGCCCTGTTGCTCTAGGGATGCTTGGGACCATCTGAGGAGGAGGTGCAGCAGAGAGCAAGGCCTCTGCAGCAGCAGCAGCAGCAGCAGAGCCAAAATCTGGCTCCCCAGGATGTGTATGGGCCCTGTGAGCCCATCCCACTGCTGGGGAAAAGCTGCTGCCTCCAAATGCAAAATGGAGCCCTGCTCTCCAAGGTCCTCATCAGCAAGAGCAGCAGTGCAGCAGCCAAAGCCCTCCCATCTCCAGAGGGGTGAGGGGGCTGGCCAGCACAGAACACAGCTCCCCAAATAGCCCCAAACAATGGCCTCTGCAGGTGGTTTGGCAGGAGCCCAGCAGATCCCCACGGGTGGGGTGCTGGGGACCAAGGTATGGAGCTGATGTCAGGGCAAAGGCTCCCAGCTGGTGCATGGGGATGGGAAAGGAGCTGAGAGGGATCTGCCTGCTGGGCAGGGAAGAGAGGAAGAGCAGAAATGTTCAGCACTCAGGATGAACACCCCATGGCACACTGAACATCACCCAAGACACCTGTGCCACCAGCCAGTACAAGAACCAGCTGCTGCCCTTGTAATGACCACAGGTGACAGCAGCACATCCCTGACTATCCCAGACATCACTGAGAACTACAGTTCCAGTAGCAGAACTCAGAGACCCAGGCTCCAAACCAGCTCGGAGAGGTTGATGGGGAGAGAAGGAGCTGGCTACATACCACGCTGCTCGGTCATACTCTGCCCAGATCCGGACAAACTCATCCAGATGGTGAGGGCCCAGGATGGAGGAATCCCGTGTCAGGTATTCAAAGTTGTCCATGATGACTGCCACAAACAGGTTGAGCATCTAAATGAAAGGGGAAAAAGCAGAGAGAAAGGAAAGTGGGGGGAGAGGGAGCAGAGAAGGGAAGGGAGAGAGAAATAAGAGTGATTGTGGGAAGGTGATGAACGACAACCTGATGGCTGGGGTGCTAACAAGGGGGATTCCCCAGAGCCCTCAGAGGAGGCAACTCACCAGGAAGGAGCAGAAGAAGATGAAGGACACAAAGTAAACATAGGCCAGGTCGGTGCCGCAGCGCTCGTTCTCGTTCTGCCCGGACGTGGCCGTCGTGTCCGGCTCGCAGCCTTTGCCCTCCAGGCAGGACAGCATGATCTCCTGCCACGCCTCTCCAGTGGCACTCCTGCTTCCAACACAGCCCCCTCAGCAGCTCGTGGTGGCACAGGGCAGAGCCAGCATGTCCCCAGGAGAAACCTCACCACCCCCTGCCCAAATTAAACACAAGCAGAGGAATGTTTTCCACGGCTGCTCACCTGAAGAGGAGCATGAGGGAGCCCAGGAAGCTGCGGAAGTTGTTGTGCCGGTTAATGTGGCTTTCCTCATCTAGTTTGATATTGCCAAAAACCTGCAGAAGGCAGGAAAAGGGCTCAGCTCTTCAGGCAAGAGCTCGTCAGCCAGGGAAGCAGCTGCACCTTCACATTCCTGTCCTTGAAAACATTCCAGGTCTGGCTGGACAGGGCTCTGAGCAACCTGATCTAGCTGAAGATGTTCCTGCCTTGGGGTTGGACAAGATGGCCTTTAATGTCCTTTCCAACCCAAAGCACTCTCTGACTCTGGGGTAGCCCAAAAAACACCCCAGCAAACACAGGCTGGTGCACAGCCAGCGTGCCAAGGAGCTGGTGCCAGGCAGCCATGGGGGAAGGAGACTCTCCTCTCCTTGGCAGGGATTTGCTGTGGGTGGCAAAGGCTGCGAGAGGCTGAGCTACCATGGAAACAGGAGCACGGAGGGCCTGGGATCAGCTGAGTGCAACATCCATGCCTCCATGCCATCTCAGCACCACATGGCACCCAGCGACCCCAGCTATGCTGGAGGTGCAGGGACAAGGTCCCACCATCCTGGGTCACAGTCCTGGACACTCCCAGGAGGTTTTCCTTTGGTGGAGAGATGGTCTGTGATGCTGAGGTCAGGGACAGCACTGCAAACAGGGAAGGGCAGACCCCACTACCCCCAGGGCAAAGAGAGGCAACAAAGATCAAACTGTGGACAATATTCTAACAACAACCCTCAGCCAAGGCTGTGGTAAGACATACTGAACATTCGTAAAGTGCCTCAAATTGGAAAAATGTGCTGTTATTACTGTTAAATATTTATTCCCCTTTCCCTGAACCTAAAAATACACCAACTGCAGAGTATTTTTTCCCTGTACAGGTTTTTTGGAATGTGTAATTGTAGAATATTTTCTGCCTCCAGCTATTTTGCTCAAATAACGCCCACAGACTTTACTGCTTGGGGATTTGTTCACAATGGTGTTAAAAAAAAAATAATAAAAAAAAATCTAATACTACCACCCGGCAGGGAGAGGGGGGCTGAGTCAGATGGTGGCTGTTTAGGAGAACACCTGGGACCGAGGTGTGTAGGACAGGGTGGCAAAAAACAACCACTGGAAGGTCCTGTGCCAAGCAGCACAAGCCAGGGGCCTCTGTCACCCCAAAATCAGCTCCTCTCAGGCGCTGGGCACTGCAGCAGCTCATTGGGCAGCTCCACATCCCAGTGCTCGTCATGGAGGACGCTTTGTCACATCTCCAGTGTGAGATTTAGTCACAGCAGAGGCGAGCCAGCCCCGCGGCACGTGTGGAGCTGAGGGCTTCAGCTCACGTGGCTCTTATTCACCAGCCAGAACCTGCCAAGCTGACACCTCCCCATGCTCTGCAGAGCCCCTACCAGCGCTGGGAGGTCATGGCAGGGCCCCAAATGTGATCACCCAAACAGACTGGCACGGCTATGGGGACAAGATGGATGGCACACACCCAGCTGAGTCCCCAGGGCCATATCTCCCAAGGTAGCCATCAGGAAGGCAGTTGTGGAACTCAACTGAACAAGCCCATAGCAGTTTCTCCAGGGCATATGCAGCTCCCAGAGGAGCTGTTCCATCCTCAGCATCTTCCTGGAGATGCAACTGGGTGCAGCAATGCCAGCCAGGCACAAGGCTCGCTCCTGTGCACGACGCTGGGGACATGCTGGTGTCACCATCTGTGCCAGAGGGACACACAGGGACACTTCTGTCTCACCTGCATCCCAATGATGGCGTAGATGAAGAACAGCATGGCAATCAGGAGGCAGACGTAGGGGAGTGCCTGCAAGAGAAGCAGATGAGTCACCTCATCTATCACAGGTCCAGCCCCAGAGGAGTACAAAACACACAGGTGAGCTGTGCTGACCCATCTCCCCTACAAGGCCTTGGGAACAGCCCGCATTTGGGAGCAGCACCACATCCCTGTGGCCTGGGAAGAGGTCAGAGCACACGAGACTGACCTTGAAGGACTGCACGAACGTCCAGAGCAGGATGCGGATGGTGTAACCCTGGCGGAGCAGCTTGATGAGCCGAGCAGCCCGGAAAAGCTTCAGGAAGCTCATGTTGAAGCTGCTGGTGTTCACCAGCTGGGAGGAGATGAGAGGGTCAGAGGGAGGTGGGAGCTCCCACCACCACCCCACACCCTGCTGCTCCCAGCCCCTGCTTCACCTTGGTGTCCGTCAGGATGATCTCTGTAATGCTGCCGATGACCGTGATGAAGTCAAAGATGTTCCAAGTGTCCCGGAAATAATTCTGCAAAAGAAAGAGGGAGAGAGGGAACGTGGAGCTCAGGGATGGCAGGTCTGGAGGGTGCTGGGCCACAGGCTCGTGGACATTGGTGGAGACCTTGCAGCCCATTTGTATGCAGCCATGGTCTGGAACACCGTCCTGTGTCTGAGACAGCAGCGGACCTGAGCATGTCTGCAGCAAGCAGTGTTGTCCTGGGAGATGATTCATGCACCCAACAGACCACCCTGGCAAATGGGAGCAGGAAATGCAGCCACAGCCTAGGTCAGGCTGCAACAGCCCAGCACATTGACCCTCACAGCCAGGAGGCTGCTTTGCCCTCCTCTTCACAGACACCTGGACACATCTCAGCCCCTGCTATTGGTGCAGCAGCAGGTACAATGCCAAATGTGACTGTGACTGGTGCCACTGGGTGCAAGGATGATGGCTGGAAACACTCCTGAGAGTGGACTTTCTCTCCCATAAGCAGCAAAGAATAGCTGAAGAAAAAGCAATCTGTGGTTTCAGGTCCCAAATGAGCAGCTGGGAGCTTCAGGACTGTGAATCAATCAGGGAGGTCTCCCTGCTGCTCTGATGCCTTAAGTTTTAGCTTTTATATTTTTCAGATTCTGCACTGCCCAGGTGTGTAGTTTTAAGCTTCATATTAAATATTATCTCTTCACAGAGTAGGCAGACAAAAAATTCCTTTTCTAGCTTGATACCAAGGACAATCATTACAAGTTTCAGACCCAAAAGCACAATCAGTGGACTGAAGAGAGAAAACAAGAAGGATGGGACTTCATAAACTGAAGCTGTAATTGGAAAATAAACCCTGATATGCAGATGGACCAAAACCTATAAAAATGTGAGACCTCGTGACCAGGGGTCCATTTTGTGACCATTTTTAGGTCCATCTTGGGTGTAGCCCTGGCCAGGCTCTTGTACTGCCCAAGGTGTGTGTCCTTTAAGGCCTTTCAATAAATCCCTGTTTTATTCTTAACCCTGTCCAGCCTCTGTTCTAGGACAGCCTTCTCCAGGCATCAGCTCAGGACTGGCCCAGCTGGTCCAGCCCAAGGCCAGAAGTGCACCAGCACCTCCTGACTTGTGGGAACAAGGGAGCACAGCCACCAACCACCATGTGCAGCAGCAGTGGGCTCTAACCAGATCAGCAGCACAGAACATGCATGGTCCAGGCACAGAGCACAAGGCAAGAAGTAAAGCAGCAGCGTGGCTTCCCCCAGCAGCATCCAGCACTGGGAAGTGCAACGAGAACCAAAGGATTCCAGCCCAAAAGCAGCTTTCAGACCAGGATCCAAAATAAGTAGCAGCAACCTCATGTTATTAACACCTTCCCTCCGTGATCTGTGCCCTGCCAAAGTCCAAATGAGCTCCCTCATAAAGAACAGGAGCAGGCACTCACCAGGAAGCCGAAAGCGATGATCTTGAGGACGCACTCCAAGGAGAACACCATGGTGAAGGCAATGTTCAGGTACTTCAGGGCCAGCTCGTAGGTGTATGGAGCAGAATAGTACTGGTGGAAACACAGACAGCACTAGCCAGGAGAGGGCCTGCCAGCCCCTTGGCTCATGACTGTCCCAGCACAGACCTGGCATGGCCTGTGTTTGCTGCCCTAGCTGCCTCCAGAATTCCTTCCTTTCTTCACCCCTCCCTCAGGAAAGGCCTGGGGTGGGTCCATGCTCCCTGCCCTGGAGGCATCAAGAACATCTCCTCCTTACACTCTCCACCCCTCTCCCAGGACAGATGCCACTTCTTCTAGGAAGGGAGCACAGAGGAAATCCAGATCTGCCTGCAGTAGTTGAGAGGTCTAAATAACCTGGGCCATTCCTTTTAGAAGAGGTGCAACCTCCAGTTCGGGTGCTGCGCCGTTCCAAGCAGCGGTGCCAACGGAATTCACACACAGACCCTGTCTCAAAGCACCCTCTGCTCCCACCCTGACTGCTCCTACTGCTCCAAACAAAGAGGACAGCCTCGCACTGACCACCAGCTCACCTTCATCATGAGCACCACGGTGTTGAGAGCTATCATGGCCATGATGGTGTACTCGAAGGACGGGGACACCACGAAGTGCCACACGCGGTACTGGAAGGTGTGTCTGTTCTGGGGCATGTACCGCGTCAGGGGCTTGGCGCTGATGGCAAAGTCAATGCAGGCCCTCTGCAACAAAATAACACCCATCAGAGCTCAGGGGCACCTGGGCTGCCACAATCCTGTCCTTCATGGCCTGGGAAGGCAGCTGGCTCATGGGTTTCTCACCTTTTCAACAGCAAGGGAGTTCCAAATTGCTAAAAACCCCATGGAAATGTCCTTGTTTCCCCCGCCCCAGACCATACCTCGTTCTTCTCCAGGCTGCACTCCTCCATCATTTTGTCTCCTTGCTCTTGGAACGTGATGATGATGAGAGCCACGAAAATGTTGACGAAGAAGAAAGGGAAGACCACAAAGTAGACGACATAGAAAATGGACATCTCCATGCGGTTGCTGCGGCTGGGCCCGCGGTCCTCCTCTGTCACATCCACCGAGTGCTGCAGCACCCTGTGGGCAGAGAGGTGAAGAAAAGCAACCAGGGATACATCCATCAATTCCAATGGGACCCAGCTCTGTCTGTCCACGCCTGTGTAACAACAGGGTAAAGCTCTCTGTCCTAGTCTGCTTTCAAGGATGACCCTTTTAAAAAGGCTGCAGCTTGTTTTATGGTGCTTTGCCACGTCCCTGATGGAAAATGGATTTTCCTGGGCTCTGCACACAGAGAAAAAAATATTGCCCAAATTCACATGAGCATTTAGAGAGGTCCAGTCCTACCGTTATCCCTAATATTGACCTAAAATATATCTCCAAGCCACACAGAAAAGGGATTATCCATCATTCAGTCCCTAAGGAAGAAGCTAACCCCAGCCCCAGACTCACAGCAGGGCTAAAATCTCTCCTGTGCTGGTATAATTTGTTATTCTCTCTGCCTCCCTGCCCAGCAGCTCCTCTCCTCTCTCAGTCTCACTGGGTGTCACCTGACCACCCCAAGAGGGATGTGACCAGCCCAATTCAAGGGGACAGACCCAGCAGAATACTCACTGGGGCCACCCCTCGCCGGTGGACACCGTGAACAGGGTGAGCAGAGCCCAGATGATGTTGTCATAGTGAAACTCGTGCCGCTTCCACTCCCGACATTTCACCTCCATCTTGTTCTTCTCGTGGTCCACGTAGTTCCCTCTGCAAGGTTGGGAGGGAGCAGTGACCTTGGGTTTTTGGGTTGCCAGAGTGTGGGGTGGTGGGTTTGAACCCTGAGGGCAGCGTGGGTGTGTGCGGGGGTCACCTCTCTTCCCTCAGGGAGGAATGGGGAGAATCTGGACAACAACCACGAGGAAGGGGAGAGAGAAGGGGAAAGTAAAACAGAAGAGAGAAGGAGGAAATAACAGGAGCAAAGTAAGGGCTCTGCGCCCCATAGAAGGACGGGCCACAGCACTGGGGACAGGGCTCAGCCCATCCCAGGAGCAAGTCACGGCCAAGGGCTTAACGAGGAGCCACAGCAGACACGACCCAGTGCCCTGGTCTTGCCAGAGGGGTCAGAGCACCAGAGTGCTCCACAAGGCACCTACATGCAGTCCTTCTGCGTGTCCTTTGAGCTGTCAGTGCAGTAGAAGAACTTCCCCTTGAAGAGCTGTACAGCAATGACGGCGAAGATGAACATGAAGAGCTTGTAGACAATGAGGATGTTGAAGACGTTCTTGAGAGATGTCACAACGCAGTCAAAAACGGCCTGGAAGAGAGGGCAGAGCTCACCCTGGGGAAACCACAGCCCAGGCAAAGGGCAAGACCAAGAGCAGGCTACTTGCTGGGGAAAGAGCTGGGCCTTCTTCCAGGCCAAAAGCTATTTTGTGAATGAGGTTAACACATAGAGTACCCACAGGGCACGTGTAGGCACCATGCAGCCTCCTGAGACAGCACCAGGGGCGGATATCTGTATCCTCAGTGCTCTCTGCAACCAGGGAAGCAGACAGGGGACCATCCTAATGATGCAATTAGCAGCACTCAAGACTAATTAGTGAACACTTCATCATTTCTCATCACCCTAAATAACAAGGGAGAGAAAATACCTCTGCCTGCCACTGCAGCACGTTCCTTAGTGCTCTCACTGTGTTCAAGTGGAGATTGTCCTTATCCCTGTTTCATGATGGAGACAGCCACTTCCACAAATGAACTGACATGGGCTGACTCCATCCACTGATCAGGAAGAAAAGGTGATCAAACAAAAAACAAACCCCATGTTTCTGGGGTGCCACCCTGGGTCTCATGAATCAGCCAAATCACTTGCAAGTAGAAAAAAAAAAAGGGCTTCCTCAGTTCTCGTACTCTTTTTTTGGCTCTGTACCCTATCAGCTAAGGTAGGGAAATTCATAATCCTACCTGTGATGCAGAAATAATCCCATTATTGATATGGGAAATCCCTCTCCAGTGCAATACAGTGACAGCACAGCACACAAAACCTCGAACTGTTTGCAACCTCCTCTGGTGGGAAAGATCAAACACTCTGGAAAGAGATTTGAGCTCTCCAAAACCAGGGCAGCCTATTTTTCAGGAGAACATCCAGGCTTTGCTCCATTTTGTCCACTCAAGCCCCACTTTTTTCTGGCAGAGGAACTACTTCTGGACATCTTGCAGAGGTCCAGGCTTGCTTTTAAAAACTCATTGCACCTCCAGATATGAGGCAGCACCCAGAAGGGTGTTGTGGTTGCAGACGGGGCTCCTAAGACACCCCAAAAACTTTGAAAACAACTTGTTTATTCCTCTCAAGCAAATCACTGTGGTGGTCCCTGCTCCCAGGGAAGAGGAGAAGAGGATCTCAGGCAGGAGATGGAGCTCATTACCTTCAGCTTGGGCAGTCTCTTGATGGTTTTCAGGGGCCTCAACACCCGCAGCACACGGAGAGACTTGATGGTCTTGATATCCCGTCCCTTGTTGGTCCTGCCACGTTGGAGGGAGGCACACACACCCAAAAAAGGAACAGAGAGACAATAACCTTGTAGACATTGGTGCCCTGGGGAGCTGAGCTGCCAGCAACACCCTCCCAGCACGTGTGAAGACGGGAACAGGAGGGGCACAAACATTGCTGAGCACTCAGCCCACCCAACCGCGGCTCCTCCAACATGCACGCTGACAGCCGGCAGAGATGGAAAACAAGGCAAGCCTCTCTCTGCCGGGTTTAGCACCCTCCCAGCGACCTCAACAAACCCCTTGCTGTGGGAAGCAGGGCCAGGGCTGGGGCAGGCAGTGCCAGGAGGTTTGCAGGGCACAGGCAGCACAAGGAGGTTTGCTTCCCTCCTTCCCTCCTTCTCCCTTCGCTGTTTGCACGTGGGGCTTGCATCACTACGAATTGTTTCCTTAGCAGTTGCAAGTAATTCAGAATAAAATGAGGGAGGTTTGCTCAATTGGGTCTGCATTGCCAGGGGAACTGTGGGTGCACCATCCCTGGAAGTGTTCCTGGCAAAGTCAGATGAAGAACCTGGTCTAGTGGAAGGTGTCCCTGCCCAAGGCACAGGGGCTGGACCCTTGCAAGGGTCTCTAAGGTCTCACCAGATCAGGGCTACTCTTGCTTTCACCCCAAGTCAGCTGAGAGAGGCAGGGCTTACCAGTAGAATTCTTTAAAAAAGCCCTCTCATGACCCTCATTTCTTGAATATGATGATTATTCCCCAACCACAACACCAGGGTGGTTTTTTTCTTGTCTTTTAACTAAAGACTGGATCTCAGGGTGGAGCACTGAGGTCCTGGTGAAGGTGGCACAGCTTGGACCCACCAGGCACCCTTGAAAAACGTCAAGGAAATTACTTGCAACAACAGATGCTCCCAATTACACAGCTCCTTGGCGAGGGTTAATGCAACAGGGACTACAATAATGGGCTTAATCATTACGAGATGTAAACAAAACCACTAATTAATAGTCCTCCCTAGGAGCACAGCCCTCACATGCACAGGAAGCAACTGCACAGACGGACCCAGGACTCAATTTACTCCTGTTTTGCTCAGAAATAGGGCCTGGGGCATCTGCCTGAGGGTTGGGGTGAGGGTTTGAGGGCAGCACTCAGCTGGTGCAAGTTGTCACCAAGGACACTCAACTGCAGTGTCTGACACCTGCTGAGGGGGGATCCCTTCAGCCCTCAGGAGTGACTGCAGAGCAGCGTGCTGCAGTCCCTGAAAATGCAGCTAAGGGTCAGCCCAGGTGCTGGACAGACTGACATCCATCTGCAGCCACCCCGCTGCACTCCCAGCAACAGCATCCCACAAGATCTCGAGCGCCATAGTTACCCCAAAGCATTCCTGTCAGAGATCCAGCCCAGCAGAGAGATCCAACCAAGCAGCACCAGCAGAGAGACGGAAAAAGAAAGAGAGGAGAAAGATAAGAAAAGTGTCAGGGGAGCTGCATGGGGACCCTGCAGCAGCTGCCCACCACCCCAGACCTCAGGTGAAAGGCACAGTGAGCAGACCACGTTGTACCCCTCAGGATGGGGCACATCTCCAGGGAGGGACTCATCCAGAAGCCCCTTCTGCCCTCCCTGCTGGAGGTTTTGGTTGGGGGAATGTAGAGAAAGCTCTGCTGCAGGAGGAACCTGCACAGAGTGGGACAGGGGGCAACAGCAGGAAGGCACAGGGTCCTCCTTAGGCAAGAGTTGTGGGGGTCAGCAAGCCAAAGGCAGGTGCCTCCAAGGGAACCTACCTGCAAGTCACAATAGGGTAAATCACCTCTATTGAGAGCTTCACTGATTAAGAGGCTGAGCTCTCAGTGCAGGATCTGCTGCAAGCCAGCAGGACACTCGACTGGACAAGCCAAGGTGGGCTCCAACATCCTCTGGCTGTAACCAAGCCTCTGTCCCTGTCTGAGCCAAGGCCCTGCCATGTGCACACAGAGTGCTCAGCACTGGGGGCAAAGCCTGTAAATAAAGCATTGCCTAAACCACATAAAACTAACCCCAGCCTCTGGCTGTGTGTTAGTCCAGCATGTGGGAGGTGTGCTGAAAAGGTGACAATTTAACTTTGCAGCATTTCTGTGGTGGGACCTCTGTCCTGACCTGCCTCACAACGGGTTATTTTGAAGTACCTAGGGGTCCTTTTTGCTTCCAGGCCCTGGTGCCAATGGGCACAAGGAGATGCTGCAAGGAAAGAAGCCCCTCTGCTGGGAAATCAGCCCTTGCACACCAAGGGCTCCACACTGGCCACTCAACCTCTCCACCAACCTTTCCACCACCCCTGGACAGCTCTGCAAAATTGCTGTGAAATGCCTTCTCAGAGGGAGGCAAAGGCAAGCAAGGTCTTTAGTTGTGGTTCTGTTTTTTTCAGCTGATTTAATTTGAACTCTTTGGAGATTTACAGCTTTTTATTTAGGCTGTGTATGGATTGATGTATTAGCTTTCCATGCGGAGAGCTAGGGATGAATGGAGACAGCTTCTCTCTCAGGGTTTGTGGCTCTGAGGGAGCGGTGGGCAAGTCACAAAGAGATGGCTCTGTGGGTGGACAAAGTGGCTATCAGTGATTTGGATGTGGCAGTGACAGCCTGTGGGTGACAGTGGCACTGCTGAACCAGCTCAAAGACCTCCTCCAGGGCCACCCAGGAGCCCTGTGGGAAACCAGAGTGCAGAGAGGAGGCAAAAGGGGCAGGAAACCTGCATGGCACATCCCATCATTCCTGCTGGGAAGTGCTGGGCTCAGCTGTCATCCAGGTAATTGCCATGGGCATTGCTGCTCCCACCCAGCACCATGGAGGAGGAGGAGGAGGAGGAGGAGGAGGAGGAGGAGAAGGAGGAGAAGGAGGA
>VWYI01037563.1:622643-750512 GCA_013399455.1 Anthoscopus minutus | reverse complement strand
GCTCATGGAGGGAGAAGGAGATTACTGAAACATCACCACCAGAGTTTTCCCCTGGAGACCAGCAGGGAGGGTGGGCGGGAGGGCAGCAGGCTGGGGCACGGAGAGTTGCTGAATATCCTGCAGCTCCCGCGGCTGTGGCAGTGCTGGGCTGCCGAGGGGAGAGGCAGGTGTTCTTATAAATGCTTTATAATGTATGAACCCATCGGAAATCACCGTGGTGCCTTTGTTCCCTCCATTCCCAAAGCCATGAGCTCATCTCCTCCAGCAGCAGCCACGCTGGAGGCGGGGCAGACGGACAGTCCTGCAGGTTTGCATGATAAAAAGCTCCCACCCATGGCACAAGCAGCTCAGTGCCCACCCAGCAACGGCTGCAAGAGGGAGCAGGGCACACCAGTGCTTGCTGCAGACGTGTGGGGAGATGCCTCCTCCCCTTGGGGATGCTCACCCTCGAGAATTCAGCTGCCCCATGCCCAGAGGGAGCATCCTTCCCTCAGGAGGATGGGTGGAGGCAGGCAAGTGGCAAGCAGGGCTGGAAGGTGCCAGGCAGCTTCCCCACATGCTACAGGGGACACGGCAGGAACTGTGCCACCCTCGTGGGGTGAGGGCAAGGGGACAGTGAACAATTACTGCACGTTGGTGAGGATACCCCTCCACCCAGGAGCAGCCTGAGCCAATAACCTCCAGCCATCCCAATTCTGGATGGAAGTTGCCTTGGAAGGAAAAGGCTCCCTTGTCCTCCTACCCAAATTGCTTGGTGCATCTTCAGGCTGCTGATGCCCTTGAGCCCTGCCAGACACGCTCTGGGGGCTGTCCTGGCAGAGAAGGGACCAGCCAGACCCTGCAGAGGGCTCAGTCCACCCTCGTGGTGGCTTGCGTGGCTTTCCAGAGGCTCAGAGCACTGTCCCCAGCCAGCAAACCTGTCCCAAGCTGTTGCCCTGAAACTATAGCCTTCTGATGAGTGTTTTCATAGTTCTAGTTCACTTTCTCACAAGTGTTCTGTAAACACAAGTTGTTTACCACATTCCTTCTAAGAAATGTCATTTGATGGACTTTTGGTTTGACCAGTGTGATTGGAAAGGTAATAACCTCACTCTCCAATCCCTGGTCACTGTACAGAATCTATAAATATCAAAGTCAGAAAATAAACACTCTTCTTTCTTGCTCTAACACTGCCTGGTGTTAGTGTAGATCATTTTGTGTCCTCTAATGATACCAAGCCCCTTCAGGACAGAGTTTAGGACATCCCCAAAACCAGCCTGTGCAGGGAGGAGGGAATCATTCCCCAGACCCCTGCCCTGCCCAGGGGTTCCTTCATCCTTGTGCTGAGAAAGCTGAATTCTCTCCCAAGGAGAGAGCAGGAACTGAAAGCACCGGGCGAGGAATGGGGTGAGGAAGGCACAAGCAACGAGCCAGAGGGGTACAAGTGGGTGAGAACCAGGAGAAGGAGCTGCTGCCCAGTCCAGGGTGAGATGGGAGGGATGGATTATGGGCTGTAATCCATCGAGGGACCTCGTGGCCACCCCGAGAGCCCCGCACGGTACCTGAGCTGCAGACAAGGCCAAGGCTCCCGTCTGAGTGGCTGCCAGGCCCTCCCCTGTCACCAGCCACTGCTGCCAGTGTCACAGGCACAAAGAGAGAACAACAATGTGACAAAGCAGCCTGAGCCTCTCCTCTCTCCTCCTCTCCCTCCTTGGGCAGCACAGCCCTGGGGACCAAGGGATGCCCTTTCCCTGCAAGCATCACCTTGGCACCACACCTCCCTCCCTAAGCTCACCCTGCCCCAGCACAGGGCACATCAGAGAGCAGGAAACTCATCTCTGTGGGCTCCTGCCCTCTGTGGCATGAGCACCATGGACATCCCAGTACCCAGAGGTGCCATGAGCTCAGTACCAGAGCCCAATCTCAATGCAATGCTGCAGGGCAAGCACGCAGCCCTCTCCATGGTGCCACAGAGGACGCTGGCACAAACCTTACCAGCCTCATCCCCATTCCTGCAAGGCTCCAGAGCAACTCCTCAGAGCAGAGGGAAAGTCACCAGCTAGGGGTACTCCACCTGGCAGTCTGCTGCTTTTGCTGTCTCTCTGCACCCCAAGAGGCACAGCAAGTGTATAACTTAGGCCATTTTCCTCCCTCTCTAACAGCCCTTTCTTCTTTCAAATCCACTTTCACCACCAGCTTCTTCCTAGCATCTCTAGCTTGCCTTGCCTTTCTCCCTTCCTGCTTTCTCACCAGTTTCTGACAAACAAGGAGAAACACATCTCTGGCGTAGCCACAGTGCCAGGAGCCGTCCCAGAAGCAGAGCAGAAAGGTGCAAAGAAATAAAATATGGAAAAAGATCAGTCTAGCAGCCAAAACACACAGCTGCATCCTTCTCCCACCCCAGCTGAGGGAAGGAAGGCAGGGAGCTGACAGGGACAATGGCCACTTACGCCAAGGCAAAAGCCACCAGCGCTCCCACCACCACGATAAAATCCAGGATGTTCCAGAGGTCTCGGAAGTAGGAGCCATCCTGCAGGATCAAGCCTTGATCAATCATCTAGAGGGGAGATACAGAGAGAAAAACAGGCAGGGCTTGAGCAGCTCAGACATCAAGTGAAAAGGATGAGGTGGGGGACAGGGATGCTGCAGACACATCCTGGTGTCCCAGGTGTAGGATTTCATATTTTATGGAAACCTCAAGCCTGATAAAGGAGGCGCTGAGCACTCTGGACCAGCACTGCTGAGAACCAGACTTTAAGGTCTCAACCATCTAAATTTAAGACCAGAACTGCAAAACTGAGCTGTTTCCCAGGGATGCTGTGTCCTGTCAGGGCTCTTACCTTGATCACCATCTCGAAGGTGAAGACACCAGTGAAGACATAGTCGAAATACCTCAGCACCTGCAGA
The DNA here is from genome assembly GCA_013399455.1 of Anthoscopus minutus. NCBI lineage: Eukaryota > Metazoa > Chordata > Aves > Passeriformes > Paridae > Anthoscopus > Anthoscopus minutus. The sequence continues at coordinate 747,626 of VWYI01037563.1, read as the reverse complement.
GAGAGGGCACAGGTGCTCTGCAGCTGCTGACAAGCAAACCGTGCCCACCCAGACACCCAGCTACAGCAGCTTGCCTGGCTCAGGGCAAACATGGGGTTGGTTTCCTTGTCCTAAACCCAGCCTCATCCTTAAGAGCTCAGGACAGCCCCAAGCCCAGCCTGTGCAGGCAGGAGGGAATCATTCTCCATGCAAATGGGGGGGCTTGGAAAAGACTCTGCTAGCCAGGACCACGTGCCCCATACCAGCACCTGTACCAGCATCTCCTCACTTCAAACCCCTCCACAGCTGACCAGGCCTCCTGGTCTGTCCCAAGGCCCTAAACCCCAGGTGTGGGAAGCTGAGAGTGACTCCCATGGCTCATAACAGAAGGTGATGGGGAAGGAGTCAGATCCCACAGCACAGTGCACGTGCCACCACCGGCTGCCCTGATCCCACAGCTCCTACTGCCAAAATCCTCAAAATTCTCAGCTGAAATCCTACAGCCTGCACTGGTAGGGGGAGCGGGAGGGGGTTGCCATCACTTTGTTGCGGTCGGAGTTGGTGAGGACGGGATCCTCGGCGGCGAGGGCGATGCTGCTGGCGGCGATCACCAGGAGGATGCACATCTCGAAGTAGCGCAGGTTCACGATGTAGTGGCAGGCCCTCCTCACCCTGCAGGGACACAGCCCACACCCCTCCCGTGAGACACATGCCCCGTGCAAAGCCCAGCTCCTATCGCCACTTTCCAGGGTGGGGAGATGGGCAGCAAAGCCTGAGGAGCAAAAGAAGGGAGGCCAAGGGGTGTTTGGGCTTGTTGATGCCTCTTCTCAGCTATCTCAGCCCCCACAGCCAGGCAGGGGGTGTCTCTAAGAAATTGGGGTGCTTATTATCCAGGCTGCTGGATCTGGGGGAGAGCTACAGAGCAGCAAAAATCTGCAGGCAAGTATAACAAGCAAGGAATAAAATTCCCAGCTTAGCAATCATCAGTTGGGAGAGAGAGCCATGAGCGCAGCTGCCACAGAGGGACAGTGATGTGGCGCTTGGGGAATTCTGTGGCTGCTTATCAAGCCTGTCTGGGAGACACTCAGCTCCCTTCTCACAGGGATTCCCTGGTTTTGGTTTTGGGGTCCCTGGTCCCTCCCCTTGCAGCCCTCCCCAGCCCCAGTGTGAAAAACGTCTCACGGGTTGGTGGTGCTGAAGATGAACATGGAGCTGTGCGGCACCATCGCTTTGCCCGTCTCGCCCTTTTCCTTCTTCCTCTTCTTCTTCTCCATTTCCTCCTCATCCTCTTTGGTCTCGGCCTCCTTTAAGGGGCTGGCTTCGCCGTCTGTCTTGTTGCTAACTGCAGGAAAGCGAGAGCCTTTGCCTGGCCTTGCACCCAAACAACACCCTGGGGTGTCCCTGCCACCCGGGCAACCCCCCTCATTCCTGCTCTGAATCCCTGTGCTGCTGCAGGGAGAGGGACTAGGCAGGAAGAAAACACATGAGCTGCTGGGATGGAGCAGATAAAATGGGTTTAGCAAGGCCAGTTTTCACCTTGCTGGTTAATTAATAACACTGTTTAAAGCAGCTCACCTTGACAGCAAGGATGCTGCTAAGGGGTTTGAGTGACAGTGAGCTGCCGGAGGCTACAGATGTTCCAGGAAAAACACGGAATATGAGAGTTTTGCCCAGGCAGAGAGGAAGGGGAAATGATGGATCAGACAAAGGGGTGGATGGAAAGAGGTGAGAAATGGACATTGGGCCCCAGTGGATGCTGGCACATCAGCATTTGGACTCCCCTGCAGAACCGGAGTGAGAGACTGCAAGGAGCAGCATGATGGATGCGGGTAGGAAAAGCCATGCAAGCAGCTTTCCAACCCCACAGGGACGCCGAGGGCTGGGAGAGGGGCTCAGGAAAGAGAGACGGGTCCTCACTCTGTACCACAGCGGAGTCGTGGACGTCGATCATGATGGCCGTGCTCTCGGTGGCCTTCTCGGTGTTGGGGGTGATGGAGGAGAGGTCGGGCTCGCTGTGGCTCACGGTGCGTCTGGGCTCCAGCAGTGCCTGCTCGCTCGTGTCCGGGCTGCTGCAGTCCTGCTCCGTCAGGGTGCCCGTCTTCCCCTGGGAGAGCTCGGCTGCGGCGTGCGGGGGGCTCCCCTTCCTGGCGCTCCCAATCAGATCGGCATCGCCAGCAGGGACCCCGTTTGTCCTGCAGCAGGGAGAGGAAGAGGTGTGAGAAGATACGGGGAGAGGAGGGAATATGAGGAGCTGTGGGGATGGCAAGATGCCTTCTGCAGGTACCAACCTGATGGATTCCCCGCTCGCCTCGGGCTCGCCCGGAATCAGCGCCTCTGCTGCGGCCGCGTCCCCGCGCCGGTCCCCGTCCTGGGCACCCTCGGCGGTGCTGGGATCCTCCAGCCCCATCTCCTGGCTGGCCGAGCGGCTGCCCAAGATGCCAGCCGTGTCCTTCCCCTCCATGCGGGCTCTGCGGTGCCGGCTGCGCCGCTGGCTCTGCCTCATCCTGGCCCTATCCTCCACGCTGCCTCCTGCCCCGTCCTGTTCTCCCGGCTCACAGTTCCCATGGCAAGATTTCTGCTGCCACATATCCTTGTCCCGCCTGGCCCGAGGCGATGCCCTGTCCTCACCCCCGCCGGGGTTGGCTCCTGGGACCGGCTGCTCGGATCCCTCGGCCAGCGGCCGCTCGCCCTTGCCCTGCTCCTCAGTGCATTTCTCCAGCGTGACGCCTTCACCGGGTCTCTTCCTGCGGAAGATGCTGGCGTGGGGATTGATGAGGGGTGGCTCGTCCTTGTTGATGCCCTCCTGGCTGGACATCTGCATGTGCCGGCGCAGCTGGCTGGTGCGCTGCTCCCACACCGACATGTGGTGCCGCCGGCGACGCTCCCGCCTGCAACGGGGGACGGCGAGGGGTCACCATCCCGGCTGCCCACACCATCCCCCGGCGAAGCACCCGCCCTGGATTGAATCTGGGAATCTCAGGGAGAAGGAATTGCCACCGCCAGGGTTACAGGCTGTGCTAAGGCTTCGTCAGCGTCCCTCTGGTGCTGGCAGGGGCTGGAAATGGGGCTGAGCACGCTGCGTGTGTGCTTGTGCCCCTTCAGAAAGCGTCGGGCTGATGGATGAGCAGCCCCAGCAGCCTCGAGGCTGCCCTGAAGCTTTCAGGCAGCACGTCCAGCTTCTGGGAGCAGCCAGCTTCCTGGCTTGCCCTATCCCAGACAGGCAGGGACCTCCTTCCTCTTGTGTGACTGCCTGGGGGCACCTTAAACACGGGCCAAACCCTCTTGCTGCATCCAGGGACGTCTCTTCGCCTCTCTCCCAGCACAGCCCGGGCAGAAAGCCAGCCCTGAGGCTTGAGGAGCAGCGATTCTGACTGTCTGAGGGGAAGCAGCTGCACTGGGCTTCTGGGCTATGCCACGAAACCTTTGCAGCCTCGTAAAACAACACCGTGGAGAAGACAGACGTGCCCTTCTCGACACCCCCGCGGGCACAGGGAAACACCCAGGAGCACACACGGGCACTGCTCACACCCACGGGCAGCGAGCGACAGGCGCCGGCAGCGCGGCAGTGCACACGGGGGGGCACAGGGATACGGCACACACACACACACGCACACACACACGCACACACGGTGAATTCCCACTCCCGGCGAGGCCGGAGGGGAGCGGGGTGTGCCCCGGCCCCGCGGACGCACAGACAGCACAGGAGCCACAGACGGACACGCGCCCCCGCCGCCCACATACAGGTGGCTGCTGCGTGGCTCCCACATCGACATGTGGTGTCTCCTCCGCCTGTCTCTTCTGCGGAGGAAAAACAAATGGGTTCAAATCCCCTCCTTCCACTCGTGTGGGCAGCGCAGAGAGCTGTCCCCCCTCCCTGGGCTCGTCCTGGCCCTGCACATCCATGGCCACGCTGGCACTCTGTCCCCTGGGAGTCGTCCCCACGCCGTGCACTGGGAAAGCAGTGCCGGCTCCTGTCCTTCAGAGGCTCTGAGACATTCTTGGGTATTTAACAGCTGTCTCAAACTGCTCCGAGTTCACATCTCCCAAGGAACAGGCGGCAGTTGGAAGGAGGGATGCATCAGGCCAGCCCTGAGCTGCTCAGAGCCGTGAGCTGCCTTGGGAGCACAGGGGAATGTGAAGTTCCCCAGCAACCACAAGGCACAAGGGCAGGTTGAAATGCCACAGAGCTCCTGTCACCTGAGCAGCCCCCACACAGAGTAAGTTAACAGGGCTGGCAGGGTCCTGCACACACGTTAGCAGCTGGGGAGATTCCAGGCTTTAACCTTCGTGTCAGCCTAGAAAAGATTCAGATACACGCAGCTCCAAAAATGCTGCCCTGAGAATATGCAGTGATAGAAACACAGAACATCCTGAGTTTGAAGGGACCCACAAGGATCATTGAATCCAGCTCCTGGCCTGGCACAGGACAACCTCGAGAATCCCATCACATGCCTGAGAGCACTGCCCAAATGCTTTTTGAGCTCTGGCAGGCTCGCTGTTGTGACCACTTCCTAAGAGTTTGAAGACATTCACCCTTGTCCTATCACTTGTCGAAAAATCACCTTGTCAAAAGTCCCTCTTCAGCTCTCTCAAGGTGCTCTAAAGTCCCCAACAACCTCAATCCTCCCAGCCCAAGCTCAGGAGAGAGGTGCTCCAGTCATGCTGGTGATTATTGCCACTCCATGGGCATTGCTGTTCCCACCCAGCACCAGGGAGGAGAAGAGGAGGAGAAAGAGAAGGAGGAAGAGGAGAAGGAGAAGGGGAAGGGGAAGGGGAAGGAGAAGAAGGAGAAGAAGGAGAAGGGATGCATGGATCTCCATGCATGGGAAGGGCCCAGTGCCACGCTGGAGGCAGGGCTGGAGCTGCAGGCACCCACAGCATTACCACCACAAGCGCCGAGCCTCCAGACTTATCCACCGCGTGTCCGGCACGTGCCCGTCCGGCAGCCCCCGCACCGAGCAGCCCTGAGCCATCTGCACCCGGGTACAAACACAGCTCCCCAGGGCCACCCACGCCATCCCTGGCCATGTGGGAGCTCCCACCCATCCCCACAGCACCGCAGCTCTCTGCGGGCAGGAGTGCCCACGCCGGCCTGCACGTGCCACGCACCCGTACGGGAACGGAGCCGTCTGTGTCCGTGCAGAGCCCCGCTCTGAGCTCCCAACATCCCTTCTGTGCCAGCTCTGCTCTGCCTTGGCCGCTGCTGTGTTATCCCTTCACAAGCTCAGTGTCCGCCCAACCACACCAAACTTGAGGCTGACTGCATCATCAAGCCTAACCCGTGGCTCACTCACCCTAAATCCATCCTGGTGAGTGGGAGGAGCTGGAAAAAAAGCCCCGTGAATATCAATTCTTGCCCTTTCAATGACACCAGAACAACAAGGAAAGGTTGAAAAGATCAACAGCTCTGTATGACAGTGACCAGAGAGCTCTATCAGGGATGTGCAGAGTGGGCAAATCCTTTACTGCCCTAACATATTCCATCTCCCCCTCTTCCTCTCTTCTATGTGTCCATTCCTCAGCCTCTTCCACAGCCTAAAGCTCTCTATTCCCTCACTTTATCCAACACATTCCCACTGGTATCCAGAAACAGACAACATACAAACTCCACCACTTCTCCCCTAAACCCCCTCTAGTACTTGGGCAGACACAGGTTTATTGTGAACATCCCATCAGCCCCAATCCAGGCTAAAATCTGTGGCTGCTGGGGGATCAGGCAGGCCTTACAAGCACACCCCGTTCCTGCTGCCCCTAAAACCACACAGGATGTGGGACCACAGCATCCCACCACTGCCAAACCAGGGAAGGGGACATTCCCAAGGCTGCCTCTGAGCAGATCAGCCTGAAGACAGCAGTTTCTCTCAGCAAATCTGCAAGAGATTCTGCCGTGTACAAGCTTGGCTGGATTTCAAAGCATTAACAAAACCTAAAATTCCCTAGGAAGGGATTCTAAAAAAAAAAAAAAAAAAGAACCAAGAAGAGCTAAAAAATAAAATAATCCTTTCAGCTGTGCTGAAATGTACTGTTTTGGGAAACAAATCAAAATGCCTCGTTCCAATGTTGACTTTGAAAGTTTTATGTGATTTAGACCATATGACACCACAGAATAAAGAGAAAAAAGGCAGCTAGGAAGGAAAACCCAGAATTTTCTCCTGCTGAAATGCAGAGACAAGGCTTCTTAACACCATGCTGGAGGTTTATGTGGTTTGGGGCTTTTTTTTCTCACCCGAATCAAATTTTTATACAATCAAACATGGTTTCACAAACCTGCTCCATCTTTCCTAACTGCATTCGCTCCCAGGGAAGGAGCCTGAGGGAGATTTGTGACACCACTGCTCCCTTCTCCCCCAGCCCTGGCTGCTCTCCTGCAGCTCTGCCATGAAGAAACACTCCCCAGGAACAAATACCACCCCTCCTCAAGAAAAACTTGAGATACCTTCCTCCTCCCCAGCCTGCTACCATCAGCCCTGAGTTCTTGAGCTCTATATTTGGGGCAGAAAGCCTCATTTAGCATATTTTTGCCATGCCCAGGCACTGAAGATGCAGCTTGGTGTAAATGTTGACAATTTCAGGACCTCCCTGGTGACCCGTTCCCCACACTGTCACCTCAGTAAAAGCACTGCTGCTCGTGGGGAGCACACTCCTAGACCTCCATGCATCTCCAGGAAGGTGCCCAGAGAGGGAGTCACCCCCTTTTTCTTGTTGGCAGCCCCCCCAACCAGCCATGCCAGGCTCTGCCGCAGCTCTGTACCCTTCTAAGCCTGGCTGGGCTCAGGGGGTCACCGGGGTGGTGTTGGGGAGTCACTCACTCGATAGCTGGCATGTTTGGGGCAGACATGGGGCTGACTTCTTTGGCTTTCTGGAGGGCATGCTTCTGGTTAAAGGCCTCCTCTTCCTCCTGCTCATCCTGCAGAGAAAAAAGGGGCATTGCTCAGTAGGATTGGGGGATTTTTGAGGGAAAGCTCAGCCATTGGGAGCAGTGAGGGATGTGCAGTGCAGCTCTTGAATGCCAAGGCTTGAGGGATTGAGGGGGGCCTGTACTTCTGACGCCTTGGAGTGGCTGCCTAGAACAGAGACTAGATAAGGTTAAGAGAATAACATGGGTATTTATTAAAGGCCTTCAACAGGCACACTTTGTGCAGTGCAAAAGCCTCCCAGAGGCTACACCCAGGATGGACAGTGGTCAGGAGTTTCTCAGACAGATACAAGTTTGGTTCATTTACATATCAGGGGTTAATCCTCCAATTACAGCTTCAGGTAATGAAGTCACATTCCCCCACTTTGCTCTCCACCAATTCACTTTTGTTTATGCTTTTCAGGGCCTGAGGCTGTAAGCTGTCCTTGAGTCTCAAGCCTAGAGGAATTGTTTTGTCTAGCCAAAATGTGAAGACAATGAACGCTTCATATGGAGTTTGGAGTTATGCAGTAATGCAGTACAGGACTTGAAAAATAAAAAGCCTAAAATCTTAAGGCATCACTTCCAGAGACACTTTATTTCCCTTGTGCTGTGGGCATGCAGGTTCCCCACTACACCAGATCTTTCCCAAGGCACCGGTGCTGCTTAAATAAATGAACCCAGCCCACTTCAGGCAAGAATTGGGCTGAGCTTGGTGGGATAACCCGAGACAGCACAGCCCTCCCTTCTTCACAGCCACGGGAGCCAGACAGGCATCCCTAGAACCGAGTGGGAGGTAAGGCATCCATGAATGACCCTGGCAGAGACTGGATTGCTTTAATGAGTATGATTGTGTCTCCTGAGCAAAGAATGTCATTAGGAGTCATTAGCGAGCTTTCAGCCTTTTCAAAAACTCTGCAGCTCTCTTAATTGATGCTGCTGGTACCCGTGGGGCTCTCCCATCCCTCGGGCAGCCCCTGGAAGTGCCACCTGCACCCCCCCACTGTGGGAGGACCCCTGCACGAACGCCTGGGCAAATCAGCACCATGCCCCGTTTCGGGTCAGATTTACACCAGCATGGAAGCCTCCCAGTGAGCCCCAGGGAAGTGAGTAAGAGCACGGGCTCTACAAAAATCTGGGCAGCACAGGATCATCGGTCTCCTCCAAAGAGTGGCAAGGACCCTCTCAGCTCCCTCCTACTCACGGCTATCCAGATGGTGCCCCAACAATTTAGCGTTCCCCAAATATTCCCCAGCCACGGTCTTAAAAGCAGCTAAGCACCAGCCTAAATTGCAGCCTAAATCACATCTGCTGCCCTGTAGGCAGATGGGGAATAAATATTGACACCAGTGGAAAATGCTTCCCACTCCACATCTCCAGAGTGCTCAGATAGCAGTCCCCACATCAGATCCCATCCAACAGATGAGGTCCATCTCCATCTGACTGATGGCAGATGGAACCGGGGAGTTTAAATAGAGAAATAGTTATAGCCATCCTTGAGGCGTGGGTGTTCCTGGAAAGACCAGCAGGTTTAAGCATTTTCCTAATCCAAAGCCTAAATGGTTTTGCCCCCACTCACTCCACAGGAGAAAGGAAAGGAGCAGCAGGAGCATACCTTGGTGAGCTCCTGAGCATTGGCCAGGTTGTCCACGGCAATGGCCAAGAAGACGTTCAGCAGAGTATCTGAGAGCAGCTAAGGATGCACAAGCCATGTGTTAAGGACATGTGTATCTGCAGCTCCCAAGGGAGGCTGGCCTGGCCAGCTCAGCCAAAAGGCACAAACTCCCCCCACACCCCACAGACACAGCCCTCAGTGCACCTCCCCACAGCTCCTCCCCTGCCTTTGGAGCACCCCACACGTGAGTGCCAGCTCTCCCTGAGCTGGGAGGGGAAGGAGGAGCAGCATGTGGGGAGGGGGATGTCCCCAGGGAGGGTGAGGAGATGGGGTTGCCAGCGCTGAAAGCCCAGCAGCCCGGTGGATACAGTTTCCAAACAAGGTGAGGACGATGAAGTAGATGGAGGACCACATCCCTGAGCGCACGCCGCCCTGGGAGCGGATGCCGTTGTACATCACCTCGTTCCAGTCCTCGCCTGTCAGGATCTGTGGGGAGACAAGGCAGCAGCTCTGTCACCTGCACCTCCCTCCCCATCACCCACACATCTGTGCCACCAACAAATGAATGGGCAAAGTCCAATGGGATGAAGTTTAATCACTCCAAGTGCCAAGTCCTGCATTTTGGCCACGATAACCCCCTGTTATAGGCTGGGCAAAGTGCGGCTGGACAGTGCCCAGGCCGAAAGGGACCTGGAGGTGCTGGCGGACAGCAGCTGGACATGAGCCAGCAGTGTGCCCTGGTGGCCAAAAAAGCCAATGGCCCTGGCCTGTGTCAGGAATGGTGTGGCCAGCAGGAGCAGGGAGCTCATTCCTCCCCTGTTCATGGCACTGGTGAGGCCACACCTCGAGTGCTGTGCCCAGTTCTGGCCCCTCAGTTTGGGAACAGCACTGAGGTGCTTGAGTGCATCCACAGGAGGGCAAAAAGGCTGGAGAGGGGCTGGGAACACAAACCCTGTGAGGAATGACTGAGGGAGCTGGGGGTGTTTATTCTGGAGAAAAGGAGACTCAGGGGTGACCTCATCACTCTCTACAGCTCCCTGAAAGGTGGCTGTGGTCAGTGAGGTCTTTCTCCAGGCAGCAGCTGACAGAACCAGGGGACACAGTCTTAAGCTGCACCAAGGGAAAGATAGGTTGGATATCAGGAAAAAGTTTTTTACAGGAAGGATGATAAAGTATTGGAATGGTCTGCCTGGGGAGGAGGTGGAGTCACCATCCCTGGATGTTTAAAAAAAGACTGGATATGGCACTCAGTGCCATTGTCTAGCTGAGGTGTTAGGGCTGGGTTGGACTCAATGATCTGGGAGGTCTCCAATCTGTGATGCTGTGAACATGCAGGAGCCATGTAGGACACCTTGTGCAGTGGATAACCCAGCTCTCAGTGGGAGATCCCACTGCACACTGATGAAGATTTAAAGCCTCCTCAGAAGAGTTTTGAAACTCTTCATCTTCTGTAACAGAAGTTTCCATCTCTTTCCATCCACTTTGTTGTGCAGGAGAGTGTTATAAGTACATACTATATCATTGGCTTTTTGCAAATATTAAATTGAATGCTATATGCATAATGTTGACAAACTTTGCTGCACTAATACAATTTCTTTTATTTTCTGATAACAAAACTTAGAAATAGTAGTGTGACATATATATATATATTTCTTAGGCTGTAGCACGGTATTAAAATAAAGACTGCTTCTGTACATATAACCCAGAGGATGAAAAGATAATCAGAAAACCTCCCCTGCATTCCTAGATTATCTTATCCAGATGAAGATGACAGTGATCAGAACCCCAAAGAAGGAATTTACTAAATCTCTGTTATCAGGGATATGAGACTCAATGGAGCTAGAAGGAAGATTGATCTGCTGGGGGGTGGAGTTGAAACTAAGCAGAATAACATCTAAACTTAAAAGGAATGTTTGAATCATGCATAGGGACCTATGAATATGCAACAGGCTGGTGTTTTAAAAAACAATTCTTTGTTAGTAAGGCATGCTGTTGGCTCAATGCCAAGGCACCTGGCCATTTTAACCCTTTGCTTTATTTCTGTCTTCTAATTATATTTTTTATTAAATCTTTTAAATCTTGTCAAAAAGGTGAACCTGGTTTTTCACAAGAGGGAGGAAGCAACAGCTGGCAGAGGGGAGCTTGTTTGGTGTAAACAGTCCCTCCTAGCCATGGGGGAGCAAGCAAGTGGTCCCAAGCCCCTTTTCTTGAGTCTCCTGGCAGCCCAGCTCCTACCTGAAACACCGTCATGATGGCTGCAGGGAAGGTGTCGAAGTTGGCCGATGGAGTCCCATCCATGAAGTTAAACCTGGAAAGGGAACCAGGTGAACATCAATACCAAGGCCCCCAAATCCCTGACTGCTGTGCTATTGGTTCTCTTGTGTTTGGGAGGGTAAGTCCCCACTGGAGAGAAGGTCTCCTGAGCATGTGGTGCCAGAAATTCCTGGCTAGAAGGAGCCACACAGCCCAAAGGCAGAGCTCGAACAGGGATTTTTGTGTGGGAGGAGACTGAGCAGAAAGGTAGAGTCTTGCTGTGCCCTTGAATAGATCAGCATCACCTGGCTTTAACACCAAGAAAGTCCTGTGCCTCAGCCTTGAAATGACATACCTGCCTCCAAACAGCTGCATTCCCAGTAGGGCAAAGACTACAATGAAGAGGAAGAGGAGGAAGAGCAGACTGATAATGGATTTCATGGAGCTCATCAAAGACACCACCAAATTCCTCAGGGATGCCCAGTACCTAGAAAACAGAGATATTGCTGGAGCACTGGCAGTGATGCTGATGCCATCAGCAGGAGAGCAGGAGTGGCTGGATCTGGGCTGCAGCCACAGTTTGAGATGGAGGCACTGATGGTGGGTACACACTTGGTTATTTTAAATATCCGCAGGAGACGAAGAGCTCGTAGGACACTGATCCCAAAAGAGGTTCCTGGTCTGAATATAGCCCAAACCACTTCGAAGATGCTCCCCACTGTGACCTGAGAAGCAGAAACAGCCACAAGTCAAAGACAGGCTCAAGGTGGGCTGCTGCAGGGAATCTTAACATCCCTGAAGGCCAGGCACCCACCACCCAGTCCAGGACCTGGTGTCTCAGGCTGTCCTGGCAGAAAGTGCTCCCTGCCCGCTGTGAGGGCCATCCTGATCTCCCCCTTGGTGCCTTGCATTGCAGACCCCTGCCAAGCATCTTCCCCCAGACCTACAGCATCCCTGGGGCCGCTCACCCCACAGTCGAAGCAGTTGAAGGAAGAATGGAAGTAAAGGCGTGGCCCCATCCCGTACATCTTTAAGGACATCTCCAGAAGGAAGAGCCCAAGAAACAGGAACTCTGCATAGTCTGGAAGACAAAACCCAAGTGTGCTTGAGGCACAGAGATGTGTGGACCACACTGGATACCCACCAGCTGAGTATCCAGCACACCACAGAGATGGGACAAGTCAAGGACCACGCTGCGCCTCCGAACTCTCAGGGTTTGGGATAAGGGAATTTTATCTCTGAGGAGCTAAACTGTATGTAACAGAGCATCAAGCCCATGAGTTAATCATTCAGGGAAGATGCACCAGTGTCCCAGGGGATTGAGAGGACCAGACATGGCCAGGAAGAAGCAGAGCAGCTCTTTGGCATTAAATCATAGCAGTTGAGGAGCCTACATGGGCATCAACCACACAACGCTGTAGGGGAATATTATCAACCTGGATTAAAATCATTGCATGGCTGGAACTTGGCCAGGAAAACAGAGCCACACAGCCAAGAGCCAGTGAAAAGCCTTTCCAGCTATTTCATGAACATTTAGCAGGCGAGAGCCTGGCTCTTCACCTTTCCCAGAAGATGCTTCTCACCATGACCAGCTGCCATACCACACTGCAGCGTGCTGGGACCCCAGCAGGCCTGAGCCCCCTGCTGCAGATTTGGGTAGAGCTAGGGCTTGACGGGGGCATTTTCAAGGTGAGGAAGAATTAACACGTCTGAGAAAGCAGCACTGTCCCCACTGCAGCAGCTCAGGAGTGACACACGTGGGGCTGACCACGCTGCTCTGCAGTAGCCCATGCTGCAGAGCTTCTGAGACCTGACCTTGTGCCCTGGCCCATGCTGGGCTCAGGGAGGCTCCATAACTGGGAACCTCCAAGCCTGGGATACCCTCACCATGATCTGCACAAGGATTTTACCCGTAGTGTTCTGCAATGACCAGTCTCATCCCTGCAAATTCACACCTCTCCAACAATGGCTTGTGCACATTCAAAGATGGTTTTCTAGCAAGCTTTCTATCCCTACTGTTCCAGTTTTGGCATAAACTCCACTGAGACTGGCAGTGTTTCCCTCTCACAACAAACACATCAGACCCAGAGGCCACGAAGCCAGCACAACTCCTCTGTGTTTGCTCAGTGGCCACGGGGCCAAGGGCAAAGCTGAATTAAATATCTGCGCATGTTTTGTTATCAACAGTGAGTTGAACTGAGGTTACTCCCCACCCAGCTCCACACCAGCACGACTGTGGCAGGACTCATCCCTATGTGCCTCGAAGCAAGCAGTGAGAGTGTGCTGCAACCTCCAGCCACTGGAGATCAGAAGGTTTTTCCTGCTCTCCCACCTACACCAAGCCCAGGGACTCACAGAGGAAGTGGGTGAGCCAGGCTGGCTGGTTGTGATGGACAATGGCCACGCAGGCAGTGTTAAGAGCCACCAGGCTCAGGACAATCCAGTAGAAGACCTGGGATTTCACCATGTGACGAACGGAGATGCGCAGGAGCCGCTCCTTGTGCCTTAAGTAGGAAGCACCGTCCACCCTGGCACCTTTGAGGCCAGACTGACTCGAGGGATTACCTGAAGGAAAAAGAAGGGAAACAAGCATTTGGATGCTCCAGCCTCTGATGCAACATGAAACAGGACAGATGGCTCACAGACAACTCATCCAGAGAATGTTTATGCGGCACACGGGGCAGCAGGAGGTTTGCTGCTAAACTAGCAGAGATGTCTGGCCTGTGCCACTCTCCACATGATGGATGTGACTCTGGGAACCAAATCAGCTGGCAGAGGTTTGGGGGAAGCACGCTGCAGGCTGCACTGACCCAAGGTTGGGTGAAGACGTCTTCTCTGCGCCAGCCTCCGCTCGCCCACGGAGGAGATGTCGACACAGTGCTCGTCACCCGACATGGCATCCGTCCGGTTCCGCTTGATGGTGGCTCGCCTGAGCACTGGGAAGGCAAGAGGAACAGGTGTTGGAGTCTCAGTGGCCTAGCTCTGCCAGTAGCCAGCTCGTTGGGTCAGGGCCTGGTGGTCAGTACCAGGTGATCCTGTCCCAGAGCTATCGCCTTGGGTGGGATCAGACAGCTCTGAGACTGCACACTCCCTCAGGAGTTACAGTGCCAATCCACCTCCCCTCACCCCTCTTTTGGGCTGCAGACCCCACTGGGGCCTCCCCAGGCTTCTCATCACAGCTGGAGGGTCTGAGGCCCCAGCTCTAGGAAGGCAGAAAGAAGGGCAGGCAGATTTTAAGGGCAGTGCTGGTCTTACCTTCTAAGGCTGAGGTCCCCGAATTTTTGTTCTCTTCAGCCAGCATGACTTCCTCTATGCAAAACACACAGTTCAGCATCAGGAGACAAGGCACTGTCACATGTCACTGCCTCGGACCTAAGAACTTCCCCCAGCCCAGAGGCTGGCTCTAGATTGCACCTCTGACCAAGTATTGGTTAAGAGCCCAAAAGCAAATTCTGGAGGGTGGTAACTACCAGACATGGCATCAGAAAGAATTACTTGAAGATGAACCCTTCTCCCTCCACTGTCATTAAGCTCATGAAAGAAGGTGAAAATTGTAGGCAGGTCTGGGGCTCAAGCCACCCAGCCCAGAGCTAAAGCTGAGGTCTGGTGCTCAGGACTCATTGGAAGTCACCCATCTTTTACAAGTCTGAACACTGGATGAAAGTGTAAATCTTCCCTTCCCAGAGCTGAATGCACTGACCTGATTCCTACGAGGAGCAAGCAAGGACATGGGCTGTGGCAGTTTGGGAACCAACACCCACAGGCTGTCATGCCTGGTGTCAGGAGGAAGCCTGGAGCCTCCACCACCCCCAGCCCAGGTCTGGGTGTCCTGAGGTAAAAACCAGTACGTTTATCCCCTCCAGATGGCTCCAGTAGGAGATTCAACTGGAAAACCCCTCTCCATGTTCACTACTCTTCTTTCCCACTGCCCACCACTGCAGGGTACCCCAGCAGAGAGAGGAAACCATGGCAGAGCACAGCTGGCATCCACACTGCTCACAGCCTCCCTGAGGCCATAACATGCTTCATGCACAGAATGTGACAATTCCATGCCACAGAACACGGGAACACACTGGAAGTCCCTGATGTCCTTGCTTGCAGCCTGGCAGGACCATCCCACTGAGCTCACTTTACATCACCATGGGAGCACCTTGGACACTTTGAGGCTCAGGGATTCCTTTCTATCCCCAGCACCCCACATGACCAGCAGTCTGTGGTGCCTGTTGTCCCCCCAGATGTCCCCCTGGCCACTGTCCTTTACCCGCTTTGTCTATCCACGCCCGGTAGCCGTTGAGCTCCCGCTCGATCTGCTGCTGGCGCCGCAGCTTCATGAAGGCTCGGCGGTTCTCCACGCGCTCTCGCTCTTTGGCAAACTCCCTGGGGAAGGGCAGAAGGGAAGGGTGAGAGCAGGGCTGAGGGGCAGCAGGATGCCCAAGGGAGCTGGGAAACCACGGCACAGAAAGCAGGGACCAAGGTGATTGTTTGGGACGTGCACGGCCATCCCCAGCCGAAGCATGGCCAGGGGTTGGGTGAACGGTCAGAGAGGAGAAAAGCAGGAATGGATGGATGTGAGCAAGCGCCCTGCTCAGTCCTGCATGCTCCAGCTGGGAGGATGCTCCCAGTGCCACCCAGCTCCAGAGCCAGCTCAGCTTCTGTGTGTCCCTTCAGGGAATAAAAACTGGGCTCTGTGAGAAGGCAGTGAGGGGATGGAGGAAGGAAGGTCCTGTCCCTTGCTTTCACCTCCTCCTCTAAATCCTTGTCCTTTCCAGCCTCTCCTTGGAATATTTTCCCAGAACTTGAGACATACCTGTCCTCCTCTGGATCTCAGGGTCTCAGGTGTGATGACCAGCACAGAGTCTCCCTGCCCCATCCCTAAGTCCCAGCATCCACAGAAGTCCAGCCCATGCCCTCAACCCCTTCCCAGTCCCAGGATGCTCTGAGGGAAGGGTGATTACAAAGAGCAAATGTCACTGTTCCTCTCTGGGAGAGGAACATCTCTCTCCCCAGAGACCAGCAGCAATCTCAGGCCTCAGAAAACAAAAAACTATTCCAAAGAACAGAAAGAGCTGCTCTGTCTGCTGCTGAGAGCGCTCAAGTGCATTACTCCAGCTGAGCTATTACACCCTGATGCTATGTGGGCTTTTGCATGTGTGTGTGTGTGTGTGTGTGTGTGTGTGTGTGTGTTTGTGTGGAAAACCTGGAATGTTCCCTGCATCTCCTGTTTAAGATCCCCAGACAATTCAAGCGCTTTTAATTCCACCCCAGGAAGGTGACGTTTCCTGCCGCTCTGGCATTAAGTGTCAAATGACTCCCCCTCCAGCACTGGTTTCAGACTGAAATGAGACTTTCTTCCTGGGGCAGGGAAGCAGAGGGGAAAACAAAAGGCAAAGAAGAGAAAAGCAGCCGAAGTGAAGGGAAGGAGGGTGGGAGGAGGTGGGGGAGAAGGAAGGACGTCCCCAGCCAGCAGTGAAATGCACTCTCAGTTTTGGGCATGCCACCTCCTTGCTCTAGCTGGGGGAAAGGCAGGGAATTTTGGCTGTCCTATCACCCACTCACCACCCTTTGCAAATTTGGGATGTCAAAGAATAAGAAGATGCTGTTTTGAGTCAGAGTTGGAGGGGAAGCTGCCTGTCCTCCCCTGGTGTGGTCCTGTCCTCCTCCCAGCTCTGCCCCATGGGCTGTAATTCCACCGCAGCCTTGGCAGCACTTTTCCCAGACCCCATAGATACCAAATCCTATAACAATTTGGGTTGGAAGGGACCTTAAAGACCATCTCATTCTTTGCCATGGACAGGGACACCTTCCACTACATCCCAGGTTGCTGAGAGTCCCATCCAACCTGGCCTTGAACACTTCCAAAGGTGGGGCAGCCACAGCTTCTCTGGGCAACCTGTGCCAGGGCCTCACCACCCTCACAGGGAAGGATTTGTCCCTAATAACTAATCCAGCCCTGGTAGTCATTCCCCCTCATCTTGTAACTACATGACCATTGTCCAAAGCTCTTCTCCAGCTCTCTTGAAGCCTCTTTAGGCACTGGAAGAGGCTCTAAGATTTCCCCAGAGCCTTCTCCTCTCCAACTCTCTCACTTATGTGCAACTGGGAGAATTTGGGAAGCTCCCCCTGATTTATATCAACTGGGGACCTGGCCACTCTCTGCTGCTCCCTGCTTGCCCACCCCTCTGTCCTCCAGCTCCTTCTGCTGCATGGCAGGAGAAACCAGCACCACAGTGGAAACCACCCAGGAGAACCAGCTGAGCCTCAAGCCACTTTTTCCTGCAGAAGGGAATGGGGGACACTGGAAAAAGTGCCCATCAATCAACAGCTTCCCCCTAGCCATCCCTTCTGCTCATGGAGCACTAATTTACAGGAGGCTGGTGCCACACACACTCAGGGACAAGGTCCGTGCAGCTGCGGCAGCGTCTCCAAGGGAGTCACTTCCCACTCACTTGATCCCTAATGGAGCTTAATTGCTTTTGTCCATTAGAAGGAGGAAGGGGTGGCAGAAAGGGGAGGGGGGGAAGAAAGTTAATCTCAACTTAATGAATTATTACATTTCAGAGAGACACGTTCCTGAGCAGGGCAACAGCGGGGGCTGGTGACATCTGAGAGTGGGTAGGCGATGCTGACAGATCAAGGATTGCTCAGAGCCAATTTGCAGCAGCGGGTAGAGATAATACTGTGTGTGAGTGAGAACAGGGCCAGCCATGGTGACTGACAGCTGCTTGGGAAGGCTCCAAGTCACAGGCAGGGCAGCCTGGCATTGCCCAGTGAGTGGGTGCCTGCCTCCCATTGAAGGGCCCTGCTCCTGCTCATCATCAGGGATACCCCAATTCTGCCCTGCAAAGCACCCAGGGCGGTGCTGCCCCGTGGGGTCTCTGCAATGAGGCTCAGAGCACCCCAGCAGATTGCACAGTCTCCACCAGTAACACCTCTGACTGTCCCCCAGGTCTTCTGGCCCCAAATCCCGATGGCTCCAGCTTGGAAGCATCCATCCCTGACAGCCAAGATCCCTGATGCCAACCTTGCAGCCCCTCTCTGCCCAGCCTCGTGAAGCCAAAGACACTCAGAGAGCTCTAGAGGCAATTGCTGAAGGCCCTGGAGGAGTTTGGGGATCAATGTGTCATCTGTCCTCCTGCTTCCAAGGACACCATTCTCCCATACTCTGTGCTCAGCCCGCTGGGGCAATGGGAGAACAGATGCTTTGCTCCTCCTCTGCCTGAAAATTCCCCTCCACAGCCTTGGAATTTTCCTCATCTGGCCTGAAAGCATCTCTGCTCCTGGCAGGAGACCCTTGGGGTCACCACCATGCTCAGCCACATTCTCTCCAGGCCCCCACAGGATAAGAAATGGCTTTATTCCAACGTTATCTGCTCTAAGGACTGGAAAACTCAGGTCTGGTTTCAATGTGAGAACCATTCATGGAAACATGGAAACAGCCTGAAATGGGTCCCCTCTCAAAGAAAAAAACACAAAACACAAGAAAACGGGAAAAACCCCCAACCAACAACAAGAAAACCAAGAACTAAAAAAAAATGTTAAGAGAAAGAGTATCACAGCCACTGCAACCCGTTTTTCTACTTTTTAGACCATCTTTGAGTTCAAAGCAGGTAAATAGTGCTGGTCACACCAATGTTCTGGCCTCCATACTTTGAAACAACAAACCATCTATCTTCAAACCCACCAATTCATCACCTCTTGCCTCTATTAGAGATGTTTCCAGCAAACCAGTTATCAAATCAAATCAGTTACAAATTAAAACAACTTGAGGCAGCAGAAAGGATAGGATGGAAATCAGAGAAATACTGGATTCCACACTGAGGATGAGGCAGCAGCACCACCCTGCTATGAAAAAACAAATATAATGGGATGCATGACAAGTAAGATGTCAGGTAAATGCACTCCTCAGGTCTCAGCTCATGGCTCCACCTGAGGTTTGAGCACCACAATCTGAGGGAAAACTGCCTCTGAGACTCCAGGAGGGTGTCAGAGGAGGTTGTGGGACAGAACTGACAACAGACAGTGTGGCAAACATAGCGGAGACAGCTGCAAACCAGGGGGGATCAGATGGTATTTACCCAAGAGGTGTAAAGGAACTGAACTGAGAGTGTTGAACTGACTGCACAGTCTGTAACCTGGAGCCTCAACTCAAACAGACGGTGACAGGCAGAACTGGCACTGCAGGCTGGGATTATTGTGCACTGAACCCATGGCATGGGCAGGAGCAAGGTGTCCAAAAGGTACAAAAACCTCTGCAGGGGGAAGGTGTCCTTCACGGGCCTGCTTTGAAGGACACCACAAATTTTTCAGTGAGGGTAATTGCTTGATTTAAGTTCATTTGAACCACCAGAGTCAGAGAAGATTCAAGGCCAGGCTGGATGGAGCTCTGAACAACCTGGTCTAGTTGAAGATGCCCCTGCTCCTTGTGGGGTTAGAGCAGCCAGCCTTTAAAGATCCTTCCCAACCCAAACCATTCTACAATTCCTCAACAGAGCTATGCTCTCTCAAGTCTTCTCTGACACACTAGGAGCTGAAGAGGAAGGATCCAAAGAGCAAGGCAAACAGAAACACCCTGTTCCTTGTATTGCCTGGGCAGCAGCTTTGATCACTGCCGTGCAGCAGCTCTGTGTCACCGTGGTATGACAAACGTGCAGCTGCCAAAGAGAGCACATTCACAGAGCCCTGGCAGTCACACGAGCTGGGGAAGGAAAAGCTGACAAGCTGACTTGCAGTGTCACCATGGGAAGGAGCTGGGAGATACCAGCCCTGAGATTACATCCCTGTCCCACTTAAGAAGGGGCAGGTGCTGACGGGTACATTCTACCTTGTGGGAAACTTGTGGCTGTCCACCTGGATTTCTCCAAGGCCAAGTGTGCTGATGCCAAACTGAGGGAGAACAGTCCTGCAGGATGACCTGGACATGCTGGAAGAAGTGGGCTAATGAGAACCTTATGAAGAGAAGCTGTGGCTGCCCCAACCATGGAAGTGTTCAAGGCTGGATGGGGCTTGGAGCAACCTGGAATAGGGGAAAGCGTCCCTGTCCATGGCAGGAGGGTTCGAATGAGATGGTCTTAACAAGGTGCTTACCAACTCAGGCCATTCCCTGATTAAAATGTAAGGTCTTTGACATGGGAAAACAAAATCCAGGAGGGCAGCACAGGCTGGGATCTACCCAGCTGGGGGAGCAGCCCTGTGGAAAGGGACCTGAGGTCCTTGGGACAGCATGAGTGAGCAACAGGGAAAGCCAACAGGCTGCTGGGCTGCATCAACAAGGGCAAAGAAGAGAGCCACAGACATCCTAGCCATAGACTCTCAATTTCATCATTTTCCCAAGGACAGCACCACCAAGGTTTGCATGTCTGTCCCACTGCCCAGAGAACTCTGTCTGCAAAGCTGCACCAAAGGCAGCAATAGCACGCTCAGCCCACGCTGCAAAGAAGCTGCAGAAGGGTGGCAGAGGGCCTGGCAGCCCCAGCAGCAAGGAGCAGAGATGGCAGCTCGAGACTGTGTTTCACTCTTATCAGGCAGGGCTGGCATGAGCAGCGCAGCTTCAATGCTTCAAGAGCCCCGGGCTTTGTTCACAATCACTCCCACTGGCTCATGCAGTGCTGGGAAAATGTCACTCTCTTCCCTTTCCCTCCTATGCTCCAGTTTTTATCCCCTCTGTAAGCAGAGAACATCTTTATAGTCTCCTTTCGCATGCAACAGCGATCCACAGATGAAAGGTGTGTGGTCAGTACTGCAGGTGAGATGTAGTACGGGGGAAAAAACCCCATCAGTTCTCAACCTTTCATCACATCCACTTCCCAGGAGCTTCCAGCACTCCAATCTACACCTTCTTTACCCAACAGCAGTGCCCAGCACCCCCTTACCAGGGCGGAGCTGCTCCTGGAGGAGCTGGGCACCTCCAAAGCCAGCCATAACCACGTGATTGCTGCCATCAACCAGGACAGAAATTACCATAATCTGGAACAAACAACTCCAAAAGCAATCTGTAAGCAAGCACTATCTGCTGAGTGCTTTGTTGAGAGGATCAAAACAGAGCCTTTTCACCCACAGCCCGCAGACCACAGGCAGTCCATGGAGCACATTTGCAGCGAGGCAGGAATAAGAGCAATTTCCAAGCAGTGGAGACATGCTGGCAAATAATTTGCCAGGAGAAATCAAAGGGGAAAGTCAGCGAGTCATCTTTTCCTTGTGGGTTTTTTTTTCTTTTGTTTTTTGGGGTTTTTTTTTTCCCTTCTTCTCACCCAGCTGGCAGTAAGAGGAGTCATTATTCCCTGGTAACAGCAGAGGATCCGGCGCAGCAGCCACACATGCCTCTTGTCAGGCAGCTTGCTTGCACGGGGCTTGGAGCCCTCGGCAGAATGGTGGCCCAGCAGAGCACAGCAGAGAGGCACTCGTTGAATATGGATGCCCACCTGCCTGCTGAATGGTGATGAAGGTCCCCAGGACTCCTTGCTTTGCCTGGCCTGAGCTCAAACACCACAGCAATGCCAAAGAGCTTCCCCAGAACAAAGTGGTGAGGGTCGACGTTGTCCATGCGTCCCATGGTGGTGCTGGGGAACCTGGGGAGGGGCATCACAGCCCCTTCCTCATGACACCCACTCCTCTGCTCAAAAGGGATCTCCCAAGGGCAACACAATTTCACGTCTCATCCAAGCCACGCCTTGAGATCCTACAACCGTTTCCAGGAAAAAGCCAATGTGGTGCTTCCAAGCTTTCATACTTCCAACTCTGTATTTCTTGGGCGTAGAATCACAGACTCAATCAGGCTGGAAAAGCTGAAGATCCTCAGATCCAACTATTAGCACAACAGCACCGTGTTCACCACTGTGAAATGCCCCTAAATGTCACATCCCCATGTTTTTTGAATGCTTCCAGGGATGGTGATTCCACTACTTCCCTGGGCAGCCCGGTCCAACACCTGACCATTCTTATGACAAAGAGTTTTGTTTGTTGACATCTTGCTGGGAACTTCTGGTCTCTCCACAAGCTTTCCTGCAGTGTGATGTGTCCCCCACTTCTCCCTCCATGAATCTTTGAGACATTAATCCTCTTCCCAGTATTTCTGGCTTCAAAGCACCAGATCCCACTCAACCACGTGGGGCCCAGGTTTTTGTGTGGAGCTGGAGAAAAGAACACTCTCTCCATTGAAAATGTACACTTGCTCCTTCAACACCTTCATTATTAATTGCTATAAAACTTAATTTTATTCATCATTGGTTATGCATCCAAATTGGATGGGGAAAAAAATTCAAATTAACTGAAGTGAAAAGATTTCAGAAGATGGTACAGAAGGCTCCTGAAGGAACTGAAGAAAACTCTCCGGAGACTGGGAACGCAGTGCTAACCCAACCTGAAAGAAAGATCTTAAGACAAAGAAATCTTGCCAAATTGATCCTTTAATTATAACATTAGTCGTTTCTTTCAAAGGCTTAGTGTAAGAGCTGGGGGTGGGGGGCAGAAAAGACTTAAAGGGAGAAAAGACTTAACATCACCAGGATGAGTGGAAGCAATTAAGAGGATTTAAATTACTCTCTTGTTTGCTACAAGGCAGATAGATTTCATTTTTCTTGCCATCGTGCTCGACTTCTTGCTCTGCCATTAGTTTCCAGAGGTCTTCTCCTTGGCTGGCCTGAAGGCCCAGTTTTCCCAGGTCAGGCAGCATCTCCTTCCACTCTGCACCCACTCTGCAATTTCTGCAGACCAGAAATACCAGTGATTATAACAGCTCTGACACCCTGGAAAGGGGCTGAGTGCACAAGACTGGATATGGGGATGGAGTCTCCCAGCTCTCAACAGAAGGATGATGCTGCAATGAATGGAGGAGGGTGATTGCAAACCAAATTTTTTCTGCAGAGGCTGTGGAAAGGGAGGTGGGAAAGAGTCAAAATGCAGCCTGTTTGGTGCTGAAGCTCTGTATGAGTCCTCAGGAAGCTCTGCATGAGTCCTCAGTGCTACACCTCCAAGCACAGCTTATTTTTTTTTACCTTCACTCTCTCATCTTCTTGCTCCCAGTGACAAACTAGACACAAGGCAGGAGGAGCAAAGCAGGCAGGGCCTCTGCAGTCAGCAGGACCAGTCCTGGTGGCTGTGGTCACTCATGGGGTGGCACTACTGCCCCTGGCACATGGCACCAGCAGCAGGGACAGGGCAGCGTGGCTCTCCTCGGGTCCCTGCTGCTCCAGAGACAGAGCCCAAACACACACTTTCAAATTGTTTCATGTGAGAAACAGCTGAGGGAAAAAAACCACCCAAAACTCCGCAAGTTCACAAAAAAAATGGAGAGCAGATCTTTGCAAATCTCCAGCACATCCAACTCCTCAGGCCACAAGGCAGCCTCAGGTGGAAAAACAGCATTTCAGTGGATGCTCCACCCTCACATGCTCTCACTGACTCTCTTCTGCCAGGATTATCTCAGTAGTAGATTGTGCAGCTTTAAAAGCTGAGCAGTCACAACTCCTTGGGCTCCGTACCTGCTCCCAAAGAGGAACGGGGCCAATTTTTTTTTTTTTCATCTTTTCCTGCTTTCAGTCAGAATTAATTGATCCCTAATTGCACCCACAGAGGGGGAAAGTTAATAGAGACACAGTAATAAATGCCAAAGCCACAGCAGAACTGACTTTCCAAGCCCCTGCCTGGAGGAGCTCCATCTCCTCTTAACAGAGTCGCATGCGATTCCAGTGCGTGTTCGTATTTAGGGAGAAAAACTGAGGAGCCTTGCTATGATGAAAATCATTTCTTTTCCTCTCCCACATACTTTGTGCTTAAGGAGCAGATGGATCCAGGCTGTTTACATCACAGAGGTCATGCCTCAGCTTAACAGTTGGGGAACTGACTGTTGGGAGAGATGCTCATCGCAACCAGGAGATTGCTAAATCTGGGCTCCGGCAAACTTCTGCTGGTGGCAAGTGAAACACAAATGTCCTCCTGCAGCCTCTTTGCATTCAGGTGTTGGGCTGTTTTCCCCAAAGGGAGCTGCTGCTGAGATGAGGCGAGGGCAGAGGCAGCTCAGCAGCAGCTCCTGAGCGGGAACCTCGAGGAGAGCACTGGAAATCCCAACTGGACCTCGTTATTCACCTATGCAGATGGTGCAGTTTGCGTGGGGCCACGTTTCTGCAAGGAGGCCAGTGGCCATGATTTCAGCTGAGCACGGCCTGGCTTTCCCAAAAGCAGGGGTGTAACTGCCAGGGAAAGAATTCCTTCAGTGGAGGTGTTTCCATGGAGCTCAAATTGGCCATCTCAGTTCAGCACAACCACGGGACAAGCCGGGGTATCTGGCCAGGCCCTGTCTGTTCATCCAGCTGAGAGCTGGGCAAGGGAAAGATCACACCTCCCATCCCCCAGCAGAGCCAAGAACCCTCTTCCAGCACCAAAGGACTTCAGTGAGTGCTGAAAACAAGAAGAGCTCAGCAAACAGAGCAAGGAACCCTTCCCACTTCACTCAAGGATGCACATTATTTGTGCCTTCTCCTGCCTTAGGTCCTTGCTCCTCCACAGCTCCAGCAGCAGCTTGGGATGATTCACACAGCCAGGGTGCTGCAGCCACAGAGGATGTGGCCATGTCAAGGCAGGGGGACATGCACAGTGGCCTGGCCACACAGTGGCAGAGCCCCATTGGCCACCTGCACTCACCTCGCTCAGCCCTCCAGGGAGCTGAGCAGTCCTGCTTTACCCTGGATATTTGCCACACCACAAGAGCATCTCCATTGCCAATTAGGCCACCCACCCACTTGCATCCTTCCCCAGTACAAACCCTGTTAGCAATAAACAAACAGAGGAAATGCCAGCCGGTGCCTGGGAAGAGTCCTAGACAGCTGCATCCAATTTGGCGGGCATGGGAACAGCTGCCTCGGGCAGTCCTGGTGCAGGGAAGCACCAAATTGGCCAGGCATTCCACCAGCCCTGCTGTGGTTCTCTGGCCAGTGTCTGGCTTGTGTCCCCAAGCTCCTTTCAGCATCACCCCAGCACCAAAAGCCTCGGTGTCCACACAGGACGCTTCACTGACACGACCCAACGTTGTAATGAGGGGCTTTCCCAGCTTCCTAACTTTCCTTCTCCAGGCTTTTGTAGGAAAGCTCCTGCTTGACACCAAGACCCAGTTGGACTTTGCCCAAATGCCCAAGCTGGATGTGGCATGAGAAGTACAAATTCCACCCAACGCTGCTTGGATATCTTCATCCTCCAAAAAATTCCCTCTCTGCAAGGCAAACGTGAGGCCCTTCCTGCAGCCTGTCCCCAGAACCCCTGGACTCAGTCAGACTCCCAAAAATTCAGAAATATGGAAAATTCAGCCCAATAACAGACCTCTACATGCCACTCTAGAAACTCCTGAAATCACCACCATCACACTTGAATTTCCAGGGACACTCAGGAAAGGGAGACAACCAAGGCCATTCTCCACCCTGACCCTTGCATCTAAGGGCTTTCCATCTGGTCACACCAGTGCTACCATGACTTTTGCATTTTGCCATGATGAGAAATTAGCTAAAAAATGCCCTGCTTCAGCCAGAACAGAGGAGCCCACATCTTCCCCCAGTGCAGGAGAGGGCACGCTCTTGCTGTTCACCAGCCCCTGCCTGCAGTTGAGGATATGCTGGTGCAACCACAGTTCATTGTCATGGAGACAAGAAGAGTTTTTGTCTCCAAACCCAGCTTAATGGCTTGGATTAAAACTGCCTTGGGAAGTGCATCACAGGCACAGCAGCTTTGTCCCTACTTCCTTATCTCCTTGGCTTATCCACCTCAAGCACCCCTTATCCTCACCAGGTTGCACCCCAGCAATGCAGGGCACATCCTCCTGGTCACAGCACAGAGGTGCCCTGTATCCCTCCCCAAACCCATCCCAACACCCCACCATAAACAGCCTGGACTCAAACACATTTTCATAGACTTCCTCCCCCATGTCCCTCCCCTCTTGCAGCTCCCAAGCAGCCAGAAGATCCCCAGTGACCATTTCTCCAAAGCACAAGGTCTTAATTGGGGTGAAATAACAGTAATAATAAAGATCTTCACGGCTGTCCCTTCCCAAGCTCCCCAGGGAGAGAAAGAACCAAGCATAGCCAGGGAGCAATCCCTTGCTGTGGGGCAGGCAGGTATTGGAGGGGATGGAGGGACACAGGGACCACCCTTAGGTCCCACAAATGTGTGACAGGCACAGCTCAGAGGGAATGACCCCACTGCTTACCCTGACAGCACTCCCAGGACAAGGTTGAGGACAAAGAAGGATCCAATGATGATGAGGGGGATGAAGTACAGCCAGTTCCAGGTGGCTCCTAAGGCATCATTGGTCTGGAGGGGAAAGAAAAAAAACCACGTGTGACATCACCTTCAACACCAAGTGATGGGGCAGAGGGAGGGTGTGTTAACGTCAGTGCTCCAGGCTGACCACACCATGCTCCTCAGGGTGACATGGCCATGCCTGCCAAGCCTTGGTGGGCACCTTTCCCCACCAGAAGAGCCCTGGCACGCCTCAGCACCCTGCACCAGCCCTTTTATCTCCAGTCCCAGTCCCCATCAGGCAGGACCGCTCTCCTCTGCCCCCTCCAACCATCCCTGCAGAGACTCTAAGACATGGGTGTAGCTGGAGGTGCAGGGTCCTGCAGCCCAAAACTGGGGTGCTGAGGGCGAGGGTTCACCCTGAGCATGTTTTCCGCAGCAGCTTGATTCGGGGCTCCCATGCACATCCACCAGGATGGCAGCAGGGCCTGCTGAGCAAAGGTTTATAGGGTGCCTTAAGACCAGGGAAAGTGGTGTCTAAAGAAGTGCAGCCACTGTTTGTTCCTTCATGCGTGGTGGGAAACCTCCAAACAGGCATTTTGCTGCTGACATCATCACTAACACCTTCCCACCACAGCTATGTCCCCCAAAGCCAAGGAGCTGAGATCAGACGGGAGCTCTGAGAGCAGGGCTCAGCCCGACAGCTGCAAAGGCTCCTGATGAGCCCTGCTCAACACCTCCAGACATTAATTCACCAGAGGTTTTAATAAAGCAGTGCCCCTCTGTCCCTCCCAGCCGCCTCCCAGGCCCCATTTGTCCTCTGGTGTCAGGCACGGTGCGCATGACGCCGGGCTGAGGGTGATGCGGCAGAACGTGACTGTCTGGGGGAGGTGGTATCAATCTTCTTGCAATGAAAGACTCTTTCTCTTTTCTCTCTCTTCCCCCCTCTCCCTGTGCTAATTAAGCCCTCATCTTCATCTGAGTCATTGGCACCACATCTCCTGGTCGGCCAGGAGCTGAGACGGGGCTCTGCACCAGGAGAAGCGCAATTCCGAGAAGGAAGGAAAGGCACCGTGCTGGAGTTTTCCTCCAGTGGGAGCTTCAGCTGGGTGTCCCCATCACCCTGACACCGAGCCCATGGCAGGAAGGGTGACACCAGCACACCCCAACACAGGCATTGGCCACAGCACTGGCAGAGATGTCAGTGACAAGGAGCACCTGGCACACAGCAGCCATAAGGGCTCTGGAAAGATCTGGAAGGACTCGCTGCTCTCCTCCTTTGGCATGAGGGAAACCACACACATCCTCACAAGATCCTGCCCTTTCAAGAGGTCCAGTTCACCTCCTTCTCCTTTCTTTAGGGTCACAGAAGAAGCAAGCACAGGGAGGAAGGAACAATGGGAATCCCAGACAGCCAATGCTCACCACAGCCCTCCAGAGACACCCAGGCCACTGTGCTCTCTGCTCTGACAGCATCATCTGCCACGGTATCAGTCTTCAAGGCATCCTGCAACTCTCAGCCCAAGCTTGGCTGGGCTTCAGCTCCCTGCCAAGATGCCACTGGGTACCTGCCACTCATGTCAGGATTGCTTGCTTTTGAAACTGGCTCCTGCCCAAAAAACACAGGCTTTCCCCGAGGTCCTTGTCACAGGGAATGCAGAACAGGCGAGCTCCTTTCCAACAGGAGAACGAGACATCTTCCCCCAGAACTGGGCCATCACCACCCCTTCTTTAGCCATCTCAGCAGCAGAGAGGGGGGGAAATGGGCAGCTTCCCCAGGGTTATCAGTGCCCAAACCACATCTTTTCTTTCCCTTTTTCAGGCACAGCAAAGCTGGTGGCAGTGGGGACCTGCAGCAGGGAATGTTGAGGCAGGGGCTTGGCAGGACTCCAATGGCATGGGCTGACTGTGATCTCAGCCTCTGTTGAGAGGTTTGTCTCTCCTGTAGGTGGAGGCAGAGGGGGTTGGAGAGATTTTTAAGGGGATTTGGGAGGTCACAGCACCACTTGCACCCAGCAGCTGCAGCAGGGGCACTTCTGGGACAGAGGAGGAGATGGGGAGCTGGAGCCATGGATCCATATAGTCAAGGACACAGCACTGGCCACAATGAGCTCAGGGATGGTCCCAACCACCCAGGCTGCCACCAGCAGCCACATGGGTCCTCCTGGCTGGTGCCAGCTTTGCTGGCATCCCCCAGCCCAAACTTCTCAGGGGACATCCCAATGGTCCCTACAAACCCAGGAACTCGTGATGCCCAGTCTGGATGCAGTGGGTCCAGACCATAACCTGGTACTTGCTCAGCCACTCAGACTACCAGAAAAATTCACTATCTCCACTGGAATATCAGATGCTCAAGCAGATGCTGCAATGGCTGCTGTAATTACCATCCTAAATTTATTTGTGGTCATTTGCTATACCGCTCCGTTCTTTTGCCAGCACTGGCCTTTGGCTGAAGTAGCTCTTTTCCTTCCTGTTTCCACCCTGATCTATCTCTAGACAGCAATCACAGCCATCTCCACCCTCTGCTTTGCTGGCCAAAGCAAGGTTCTTCCAGTTCTCTCTTGCCCAGCTGGCTCTCCTGCCCTATTTTATCCAGCAGCCCCTTCCCTTCTCTGGTCCAGGCTCAGTTCATCCTTCCTGGACACAGGAGACCTGAGTGAACAACTTAGGGGGAGTCACATTCAATCCCTGCAAGATGCCACAGAGACTACCACCCCACCTGCATCCCACCATCCTCCCTCCTCCTTCATGACACCCCTGCCCTGCACCCAACCTCGTGGCCACCCTGAGGTCACCCATTCACCCTGTCCTCCTCCACGTCGCTGCTTCCCAGCCAACAAGACCTGAGCTCCAAGGAGAGATCTTTGCTGCTCCTCACCAGGCACTTGGCTTTCCATTTCTCACTGCATCCCACATCTCTTCCTCTAGCCCTCAAGTGCTTCCCAGCCCAGGGTGGCAGCCTCTGTCCCTCCAGCCCTGGGAAGCCAGTGGATGCTGGAGGCATGAAAGCCCATGACGCATCCCCAAGGGCCCCATGAGTCGATAACATCCCCTGTGTCCCCTCAACACTATCCCAGCACTGCTCACTTCCCTGCCAGCCTCACAGAGCTTCTCATCCTCTTCCCCTCTTCCCCTCCCCATTTCCACTTCCCCACAGCAAACCCTTTACTACAAGGAGCAGCTCTACCCCATTCCCAGGCCTGCAGTGCCAGGTTAGCCCGGCATGACCTACCTTTGACAAACCCATGATTCACTTTCCTCTCTTGCCTCCCAAATCTGTTCTGAAATGGCATGAGATCGAGGTCAGCCTCACAGTCCTATTCCTGCCTGCCTTACTTTTCCTCCCCTCCTCCCCATGCTTTTAAATATAGGCATTGCATTCTCTATTCTCCAGTCAGATGGTGCCTCCCCCAACTCGATGGAGCTGTTAAAAATACTTGTTACCAGACCTGCCATTTCATGTGCTAGCTCCCTCTGAGCTTGGGGAAGCCATCCCAGGCACCCAGGCTGGTGGGTGAGGTGGTCTCAGCGTTGGGCTTCCACGTTGGCCATGCCCTCGTTGCCGGTATCCCGCTTTCCGTTGCTTTGTGTTGACCAAAAGCGGGGCTGAAATGTCCTCCAATGCCCAAATCTCTCCAGATGTCATTCCACTGGGCCTTGCTTCCATCTGCAAAGGTGGGGAACTGCTCACTGCTCCTCCAGGAGGTCTCTGTCAACACAGCTTCACTATGGCCCTCACAACACTTCCCAACTTTTTTGGCACCAAGATGTCATCTTGGCTGAGCAGCCTCTTTTCCCATTCCTTTGGGGCATCATTTGTTCTTTGTATCTCTCTGTAGGCAGTAGTTCATCATCCTGGCCCATTGTGCCTTCCCATAGATTTTTTTCCCCTTTGTTGAAGGTACCAGGAGGTTGTTGTTTGCAGAATTCAGGGTAGACACAGGAATTTTAATTCCTAAATTACACCAACTCCTTCAATGAAGAAATTCCAGCCTTGCTCCCTGCACAGCTGAGCAGGTCCCATCACTCACCCAAACTGTGGGACAGGCTCTTCATATTCCTTTGGAAACTGGAGTAGCTGCATGGTGCCAAGTCTTTGCTGCTTCTTCCCTTCCCTTTGAGAGGCCTCCTTCTCATGATGCTCCTCACCACCCCCCAAACTCTTCGGTAGCCACCAGACCAAGAGCCACCACACTCACATCTTGGCACAACCCATCCTGCTGCCAGGAAATCCCTCTGAGCCTATAAATGACACCACCAAGGCATGGGAGCAGGACCCTCCTGAGGGAAAGAGCCCCCACCAGCTCCTTCTTATCCCATAGCACAAGGTTATTCTTTAGGCAGCTCTTGTGGGTTTTGTTTGGTTGGGGTTTGATTTTTTTTTTTTGTTTTTCTTTTTTCCCCCCCAAAGGGCAGGAAGCTGCAAAAGCAGGTCTCGCTCAGGGGGCCAGAAATCTAAAGAAATCTAAATATATCCTCAAGTTGAATGCACAGCACAAGCGCACAGCCCACACGTCCCCTCCCTCGGGCTGCGGCGCATGGGAACCTTCAGGATTTCTTTGCTATAGGGGAAGGGAGGGGGGGAAAACCTCAATATACTCCTCAAACTCAGTCTCTCCTGGCTAAAAATAAACAGAGAGCGGGTTCAGTCTGGGCAGGGAGCCTTAAGGGCCCCTCATTGCTGTGGGCACCCAAAGTTTTCAGAGAGCAGCAGGATGCAGGGTTTCATTCACACAGAGGATTGGGGGTGACGGGAAAAGCCATGGATCTCGAGGATCTCAAGGGCCTTTGCCCTGGGAGCTGTGCCTGCCATCCCCAGCACTTCTGAGGTGTTTGCAGAGCAGGAGAGCAGGTGCAAAACCACCACAGCTTCTGTGATTTGAGCTCCAAATCCCTGGCTTGGCAACTTCTGATGGTCTTTGCCTGGTGGTGGTGACCCCCATCCTGCTGTGGCTGATGGTGTCCTCCCAGCATCACCTCCCCTGCCCCTGACCTGCTCCTCTCTGCAAACCACAGCTGCATCCAGCTGAGAATCACACACAGGCCAGCAGCCACAGCCTCACAGCCCAGCAAAAGGAGGGGGAAAAATTAATTATAAAAATACCTTGCAGCAGATTCCCTGGCCTAAGCAGCTCCCTGCAGATGCTGACACCCGCTGCTGCTCTCCCCAGAGCAGTAACAGATCTCTTTGTTCCCTTTAATAGCAGTAATTGAATCTCCTGCATGCAGGGCCATGCTTCACTCCCTGCCTGGGATCCATCAGCGACCCTGGCACTGGACAAGATCAGAATGGAAATGCTTTGCTTTCCCAAATCAGGTTAATGAGGAAATGGGTGCATTTCCTCTGCAAAGCCAGGACTGATCCATGGGAGGACACATCCTGCCATGGCCAAGTGGCAGGGTGGGCACCTCCTGCCTCATTCCCTTCCTCCAGCACTGCCCTTCGCCAGCCCCAAGAAGCTCTGAGGTGCCAGGGGCAAGCAGGAATAATGCCAGAAGCTCAGCATGATCTTCTCTCTGAGTGTGTGCAGGGAGGGAGTGGGGAAGGACACGATGCATTTCATTTTTCTGTTTCCTAAGTGGAATGCAAAAAATGCGTTGCTAGAAGCATTACTAAAAATCAAGCATTTTCAAAATGTTTGAAACAGGCACCCAGACAAATTTTTGGTGTTGTTCTCCTCCAGCCCACCAAGAAATTTCACCCAAATGCTCCAGCATCGATGCCCAAACCCAGTCTCTTTTTGTGCCTCCTGCTCTGTCTCTCCCACAGTCATCCTCACTGTGATCCCTCCTCCACTTTTGCTCCCATGCTTTCACTTTCCCCCCGCCCAGACCCCTCCTGCAGCTTCCCCAGCACCCCCCTAACCACTGTGCAGGCAGAATGAACTTTTCCTGATGGAGCATTTGCAAAGCTTCACAGTTCTTTCCAGTGCAGATTGATGTGCCAGCACCGCTGCCTCTCCAGCTGGACCCAGACCCTGGATGCTGCAGCATGGGCATGGCTTCCACAAGGTCAGCTTTGGGGCTATTTTCTCACAGGGGCTGGATCCCTGCTTTGTTTTGGGCATGCTGCAAGCCCAGAGAGGAAACCTGATATGATTTTCATTGTATGATGTTCTTAGATGAAGGAACATTCCCAGCTTCAGCTGTGCTGCTCTGGGGCAACAGACCCCTGCATAGCCTCACTCATGGACCCCAACAGCCCCATAACCCAACCCTGGAGCACATTCACCAGTTTGGAACCAGCTTTGCAACACCTCACCAATGCCATTTCCAGCACCAATCCTCCTAATGGAATTACAAGTCCTGGGCTTAACAAAGATGAGCAAAGCAGCACTGAGATCCCCTGCCACCTCCCAGCCTTGAGCCAGGAGCTGCTGGGTAATGCCAGAGCACCTGTGCTGGAGCACTTTTACCTCCACCAGCCCCTCTCAGCTGCTCCAGTGCTTCCAGCAGACCTTCCTGGAGTGAGACTTTCCCGCGCGGGCAGGGAGGAGGGTGTGGGCAGGGAGCTTTTGATAGAACATGCCTGAAAGCTGGGATCCAGCAGACACAGTTTGTTTCTTGCTGTGTCATTTCATCACATACACACACACACACACACAGAGAGAGAGGGAAAAAGGAGAAGGGAAAAGGAAAAAAAAAAGGCAGGAACATTTGGCAAGCTGGTGAGGGTCTGGCTTTGCTGAGTGTGGAGAAAGAGCCGTGTTTCCAAAGGGAGGAGAGGGGAGAGCAGGCTGGCTGCCACACATGTGCCTGGCAGGGCTGGGCTCCAGCACCCACAGCTGGCAGCACGGGCACCAACTGGCGCCATTTGGGGAAAAACAGCTCATTTTTTGAGTGTGCTGAGTTCAGAAGGGTTTGAACCTAGCTGAAGTCACCTGTCTGAATTTTCTCGAACACGGTCTCAACCATGTTTAAAACACGGCAGCATTTCGGAGGAGGGAGGAGGAGGAAAGAGCTCTGTCCTGCAGTGCCACAAGTGCTGGGGAGTTTTTGGCAGCCCCCATTCCCCCAGCCCTGTGGCCTGAGCTGCCAGGAATAGCTGCAGAGGCATTACAGGCTGTGCTCACTGCCGAGCTGCTCAGAGCTCTGGGTGCTGATTAAATTTTCATACCTCCCCGCCAGGATATTCTGTGTGCATTGGGTTTTAATTTAAAACACATAAGAAGGGACTCCTGTTCCCTTCTCAGGGAACAGCCTGGCGCTGTCCCAGAACACAGAGGGCTAAAAATCCTGGTGGTTTCCCTCTTTTTGCCATCCCTCCCACTCTCCAGCCTCTCTCCCACCCCCCTCCTCCTCTTTCTCCTCTTCTCAGCTCCTCGCTGGGAGCATTGCACCCGCAGCTTCCTGCTGCGCTGAGCTCCTCCAGCCCACCACCGTGGTGCCAGGGCTGTTTTGGGGATCTTTGCACCACAAGCAGAGTTCCCACAACCTGTGGTGCATGGCTGGCACTTGTCCTGGTGACAGACACCAGTGTCCAGAGGATCTGCAGCAGCTCCTGGAAGTACTGGGGCTCAGGGAGTTTTCCCAGCTCATCTCAGGTCTGAGCAAACACACCAAAAAGAGGAGAATCCTCTCTGGTCAAGTCATTAATTTTAATGCCTCCTGGGTGCTCTGTGGAAAGTCAGGCACTGTCCTCACTCTCCAAAAGGTTGAGGAGGAAGCCACCCAGGGCTGCCCCAAGCTCAGGTCTCACTCACCCTGCTCACACAGAGTTGCTGTGGGGAGGGCAGCTGAGTGCTGAGCATCCCAGGGGATGGCTGTGAAACCCCAGGAATTGATGCCAATGTGCAGTGAGCAATTTTGCACACACACACACACGGAAAAACAACAGATTCCTTCTCTGACCCCCTTCAAGGTAGACTGGGGCAAATGGGGATGGGGCAGGAAGCAGAACAGCTGAACCCTGCTCACATCTCTGACCCATGTGCTCCAGCATGACTAGTGATATTAACACACCTTCCTTCCCCAGCATCCCAAACCAGGCTGGCCTGAACAGTTCCTGTTTCAAAAAGGATGGATGTGTCACTGCATTTCTAAGCCAGGCTGCAGCAGAGGACCTTCAGTACTTTAATGGGGCTCCTAAGGAAGATGAGGACAAACATTTTAGCAGGGCCTGTTCTCACAGGATAAGGGTAGTGGTTTTAATCTGAAAGAGGGCTGATTTAAATTAGATATAAGGAAGATTTTTTTTTTCCCAAGGAGGGCAGTCACACTCTGGCAAAGGTTGCCCAGAGAGGTGGCGAATGTCCCATCCCTGATAGTGTTCAAGGCCAGGTTGGATGGGGTTCTGAACAACCTGGACTAGTGGAAGGTGTCCCTGCCCATGGCAGAGGGGTTGGACTGGATGATCTTTAACAGGCCCCTGACAACCCAAACCGTTCTGTGACCCTGTGATCTCAGCTTTGGTGCTTCACAGACAAAACCAGTCCAAGCCAACTTGTGCAAGCCCAGCCCTGCCCCCGGCAGCACGAAATTACTTCTGCACATGGTGAGGCTCAGCAAAACCCTTTTGCACCCCACATGTAGAGGAGATCCCAGACACTGAGGGGATCTTCCCCTCCTGGCCCCAGCACCTCCAGCATGCTGGAAGCATGTGGAGGTTGAGTCACACACACTGCAAACCCCCATCCTTGCAGCAGCTCCTGTTTTCCAGCCACTCCTACAGCGTCCCCGCACACACAGCTCACACTTGGCACCCAACCCGTGCCCCTGCAGCCTCCTGGCTCTCTGCTGCAGCTCTGCATGGGGCTGCAAGACCCAGACCCACTTTTCCCAAGGCCATGGACACAGCTCTGCCCTCCACCACTGCATTTTGGGAGGTGATTTTGGAAGCCACTGACAGCTCGGTGCTCTTTCCCCCATGAAACGCTCTCCTCCTGCTGCAGAAGCACCCAGAAGCCTCTCAGCACTCAGCTCTGGCATCTCCTAAGGCTCTCTGTGCTGTTTGGCCCTCCTGCTTCCCTATGGTCCCAGTCCCTTGTGCCAGCAGAGGATGAGGATTTCAACCTGGCAGCAGGGCAACACGCAGCAGGCTCAGAGCCTGTGGGCAGTGCCAGCAGGAATCACAGCAGGGTTTAGGTTGGGAAAAGCCCTCTAAGGTCAGGCAATCCAACCATTAACTCAGCACTGCCAAGGCCACCACTCAACCGTGTTCCCAAGTGCCACATCTGCACATCTTTTAAATCCATCCAGCAATGGTGACTCCAGCACTTCCCTGGGCAGCCTGTGCCAACAGCCCCTTTGGAGAAGTTTCTCCTGATAGCCAATCTGGACCTCACCTGGTGCAACTTGAAGGCAATTCCTCTCACTCTGTTGCCTGG
Organism: Anthoscopus minutus; assembly: GCA_013399455.1. NCBI lineage: Eukaryota > Metazoa > Chordata > Aves > Passeriformes > Paridae > Anthoscopus > Anthoscopus minutus. The sequence continues at coordinate 712,339 of VWYI01037563.1, read as the reverse complement.
GAGAAGAGACCAAACCCCATCTGGTCACAACCTCCTGTCATGGAGTTGTAGGGAAGTGAGAAAGTCTCCCCTGAGCCTCCTTTTCTCCAGGGTGAGCCCTCCCAGCTCCCTCAGGAAATACCAATTTCAAACTCCTGGCCCCTTTGCTTCCTGGGATCCAGGTGGGAGCCAGGCTGAGCATCTGGAGCCAGCAGCATCACCTGTGCCCCTCAGCAGCCCTGCCATCCCCAGCAGCACTGTTTAATGACAAAATGCATCCCTGCCCCACACCAGCACGGCTGCAGAGGCAGAGAAGTAGGTCAGTGAGTGTCTTTGCCAGCACTGTACTTCCCTCTGGTCCCTACAGGAATCAGGTTTTGGTCTGGAGCCAGCCCAGGAAGGGGTATCTGCTCCAGGAGAAGAAGAAAACCAAAATACTTCCTAGCCCCTGTTTCAGACCACAGAGGCTGCCTCCAAGTCCAACTCTCCTCCAAAAGAAATCAAAGTCCCCCAGGCTGCCAGGGACAGGAGCTGGAAAAGCCACAGCACAGCACAATTCTTTTATTTCAAGCCATAATGGGACTTCTGCTTCATGAAGGCAAAGGTGACACGAAGAAGGCAAAAAGCAAGCACACGGATGAAATCATCCATGTGGAAATTAGCTTGATGTAATGCTGCCTGCAAATTCCAGGAGCCACACTCCCAGACCTGGGAGAATGGTGGAAAAGCAGATCTTAAAATCATGAGGCAGTCACACAGGGGAATTCCATAGTAAGCAATTTCTTTGAGATTGCTAAAGTGGTTTTCTTGCCATCTCCCTCTCCCCTGCAGCGTTAATCCACAAGGACACAGCCTCCCATCACATCATCCCAGTGGGAAAGGGGAGTTTCCTGCTGAACCCCCAAACCTGGGGCATGGATCTGGGCAAGGTCCATGCTGGTTAGCAGCAGGAGCCTGCTTTGGCTTGCTGCTCCAAGTGATGAAGGTGATGGCAGAGCACCCCTGTGGTTTTCCAACCCTCCTCCTGCATCCCCCAGAGACTGCATCCCTCATCTTTTTATTAAAAAAAAGACAGAAATCCATTTTTTCTGTCTCTGAGTAGCAAAAGGACTTGGCACCCACAACTTTTGGGAAGGCTGGGAAGGGGGAGACACAGGGAGCACTGCTGGAAGCAGGTTTTGCAGGGAGACAGACATTAACACAAGAGCAGGGCCCAGGGCAGATGGCTGGCACCGGCCACAGGCATGCACAGCCTACATATGACAGTGGGAGCAGCTGCCCAGGGCACTGGAAAACCACCTTCCCTGATACACTCAATTATTCCTGGGCAATAGGTGCTGTGGGGAAGTCTCTAATCCCATTGACACACCAGAAACAGACACAAAATTGAAGTTTTTCAGTCCGGACGCTCATCTGGTTCAATCCTGCTTAGTTCCCCCACTGACACAGCAAGATCCTGACACTGCCATCTCCTTCAGGAAGAGGAAAACCAAATCCTCATGGAAAGGTCAAGCCTTTGCAATGAACTCTCCCCTTTCTACTCCAGTCTAGGTTTCACAATCCATCTGTCCACGCACGCCATCCTGCACCCCCAGAGGGACCCTGTGACAGACTGAGCAAGAAAAGCCTGATGCCGAAAGCCTGGCATTGGCCTGGGGTTTCAAACCAGCCTTTCCCCCGATGACAGAGTCCCTCCTGAAGCAGTTTCCCCACCACATGCCATCCAGTTTGCCTCCTGCAGAGCAGTGCCACTCTGCAAATCTCCGGGCGTTATGGGAACCAGGGTATAAAAACATTCCCGGTGCAGTGACGCCAAAATTGATGCTGAAATTAGGCTGGGAACAGAACAGGCACGGTTGCTTCTAGCCCACAAACTCAAACATGCTTACATGGCCAGTCGCCCACGGCGATATTGCACGCTGGGATCGCCTGGAGATTTTCTTCCAGCTTTGCCCTCAAGCTGCTCTCTGGGTACTCCAAGGCCCTGGGCACCAGCAGCTTCCAGCAGCTGCAAACCACAAGAACTCAGCCCAGCCACTCCCTGCTCCATCAGCACAAAGATGCCAGCTCCCTGCTGGACACTGAAATGCTGTCCCTGCCCTACAGGAGGGTCTGAGCCCAGCTCTGAGGCTTTCCCAGGCCACCAGACATCCTCTGCCCGGTCTGCAGTGCCCAGAAAACACGTCCACTCTCACAGAGCTGCCCTGGAGAGCACAGGAGGAGCAGGCAAGGAAGGATGCCTCCCCAGGGACAGCCTTCAAGCAGGAAGATCACTGCAGGACATGCCCATGAGGTTTTGCTCTCTGCAACGAGTCAGAGATGGAGACCAGGCCCTCAGAGGCCTGAAGGCACAGAACACACCCCTCTGTCCCCCATCTTCTGGGAGGATTAATCCCCATTTCCACCACAAAGGAAACTCTGGATCTTCTGAGCTTCCAGCACATAGCAACAGCCTCCAGCTGCCCAGAGAGCCCCCAGAGCTGCAGGACTCACGTTGTACAGGACTGTGGTCCACCCTTCCATGGTGATGCACTGGAAGACAGTCAGCACAGCGAAGAGGATGTTGTCGAACTGCGTGATCCCGTCGTTGGGACCAATCCACTCCCGGCACTCGTAGCCCGGGGGGCAACCCTGCACCCCACATGGATGGGGAGGGTCCAGCTCCTCCAGTTCACCTGCGAGCACACAGCAGAGAGCCAAAGGAGGCAGAGGTAAGGGACAGCTCATCCCAGCTCTGTTCCTCTTGTGGGATGTGAAGAGGGTGCCAAGCCCTTGTCCCCACCTGAATTGTTTGTGTAGCAGGCTCGGTGCAGCTTCCCGCTGTAGAACTCCAGGCCAATGATGGCAAACATGAGGATAGCAAAAAAGAGCAGCAGGCCAATCTGGAGGAGAGGCACCATGGCCTTCATGATGGATTTCAGGACAATCTGCAAGCCTGGGAGAGGAGGGAAAGGGCACAGCTCAGAGCAGCAATGCAAACAACCCTCCCAGGGGCACATCCATCCCAACTCTGGCAGGAGGAAGGCAGGGAGCAGAGAGGATGGACAGTTGACAGAGAGGCCAGCACAGCCTGGAGGATCCCTCTGGGCAGGAGGATCCTGGAGGGAAGCACCATTGCAGGGAAAGGAAAGCCAAGCTGCAGAGCAAGGCTCCAGCAGGGTTTGTTTCTGGTCCCCAGCCCAATGTCCTGCTTGCCCTTGCCCCACCTGGACTTGGTGGGACATGGCTGGTGCAGCTCTGTCCCCCTCGTTGTCCCCCAAGGCACAGATACAGCCCTGCCAGTGCCCAGGGCAGGAGGGACAGGAGCACTGGTGCCAGCAGCAGCCTAGTTCCTTTATTTATCCCCGTGCCAACAGATGAAATCTTGCAACCAAAAGAAAAAGAAAAACCAAGAAATCTCCCCTGAATAAACCCCAGTCCTGAAAGGATCCACCCACTGCCTTCTGGCCAGGGAAGAGGAGCTGCCAGCGGGCTCTGCCAAGCACAGAGCAGGCTGGGCAGGGGACAATGCCACCTGGGGACGCCAAGCGCTGCCATCTTCGAGTTCCCATTAGATGGAGAGGTGACATTAGGTGGCACAAGGACCCCTCTCACCCCAGGAACATCAGGGACGGGTGCAGCCACCCTGGGAGGAAGATCAGGAGTGTCCAACTTACTGGGAATGCCCGAGACGAGCTTCAGAGGCCTGAGCACGCGCACGGCCCGCAGCGTCCGCAGGTCCACGTGGGTGTTGAAGTGTGTCCCAGCCGTGGCAAGGATGCTGTGGGCACACAGGGACAGAGCAGAGTTATCCCAGGGAAAGCCCTTGGCCATTTCAGTGCCATGTTCTCACTCCAGGCTGGGTGAAGCCAGGAGGAAAACCATGTCCCAGGGCAGGTGCAGAGATTCAACTCCTCCCAAAGGTCACGGAGCCTTGTTTGATGCTCGCACCCAAGCTCATGGGCTGCTGTGATAAAGCCACAAGGCCCCCCAGCAGCCCCCCATGAGTGCCCCCCCATGCCCCGGCATGGCTGGGGACAGCCCCACATCGCCCAGGGATCCCATCTGGGGTCTCAACAGCACTGACACTGCCAGGAGCAGCACCTCAGAGGTGGGAGTCACTCCCCTCTGTGCTCCTGGGGCAGTACCTGCAGCCAGGAGCTGCCCTGGCTTTTTCCACACATGGAGCTTCCTCAGAGTCCTACCTCTGGGATTGCTGAGAAAGGGCTGAGAACCTCACATACATTCCAAAATCTATAGTAATGAAAGTTTGATGACCTTGGAAGGCAAGCGGCAGGCACAGGAAGGACTCCGGAGGTTTTCTTTTAAAACACAGTTTTTTGGGCTTTTTCTCCCCCCCCACGCCCATCTCTGGAAAGCAAATTGGGGCAGGAGGGAGCTGGTGCAGCAGTGGAAACACTCAGGGCCCCTGCACCTGCTCTGGGAACAGGGATGCTACACCTCAGGGATGCTGCCAGAACCCTTTCCCATCCAGGCTTGGTCCCCAGGGGCTGGGAGAGGAGCAGAGAAGTTGCAGCAGAGCAGCAGGTGGTGGGAGAGGAGGGGATGGGGAGGAGAACGGGACACAGGGAGGCAGCAACCTCAGGGTTGTTTGCAGCAATCCAAAAACCGATGGAAATTGGGTCATTGTTCCACTAATTCATCTAATTACAGGCCAGAGCAGCTCTCTGGCGTGCTGAGCAATTAGCACTCTTTCTCTCACCCTCTCCCTGAGGTACAGCAGGTACTAACCTGTCCCTCCAGAAAGGCCTGGGTTTCCTAGGATACCCTGGCAGCAGAATCACTCTCACATCTGCAAACCGGGTTGTTTCAGCTCCTTTTCCCAGTCCCCTCCTCCTCCCTGCCCCAGCACAAGGGGGCACAACCTGGCCCCAGCAGCAGCTGGGATGCATTGCCCACAGTCCCCTGTGTACCACACTGCTTATCCCTGATATTTACGGGGATATTTTAGCCTTGCTGGCACTTCCCCTTTTCCCTGAGCCCTTTCCACACAGTCTCCTTGCCCCAGCCCGTGCCCAGCCCCTGCTGCCCACAGGACTGACAGGAGAGCAGAAAAGGGACTTAATTAAGTCGTGAGCACCCAGAGGCTGGGGAGAGCTGTGCTGTTAAATTGGTTGTAAGATCAAAATCAATAAATATGATAAAGCACGGCCACTCTGCAGCGAGAAGGGGGGAGAAGAGGAAAATCCCACCCTTTCACACACCCTGCCAGCCAGAGCAGGGTACCCCAGCACTGCCCAAAATGCCAGCACAGGGCACACACTGTGTCAACATCATGCTGGAGGCCTCGAGACCCTCCTTCAGCTTTTGCTCCTCATGTCCCATCCCCTGGAGTGCCACCAGCCTCCCAAAGGGGCAGGAAGAGCCGCAGCGCTGACTCCAACCAGGACTGAGCAGCTCCACGAGGCCAGGGCAGGATGCAGGATCTCCAAAGGGCTCTCCAAAGCCAGCCCAGCTGGAAGCACCCGGCAGCAGAGCAGGACTGGAATGGGCAGCTCTCTCCCCACGGATGGAGCGACTGAGGCGGAGCTCTCGCAGCCTCACGGCTCCTCCCGTCCCCGGGGCAGGAGCAGCACCTGGGAGCAAAGTCCTCGGCTAACCCAGATTTGTTTGAAGGGCTCCGGAGCTGCCGCGCTGAGCCTCCAGGCAAGGCTCGGGCGATTTCAGGGCACTCTTTCCCTGCGCTCTAAATTAGCTGCTAAGAATGGGACTCCTCTGTGGCAAGGTGACATGCTCCTTGTCCTCGCAGGGGGACAGGGGACATCACGAGCTCTTTGGGAAGGAGGTTTTGGACAGATCACCAGACCGAGGCGGTTGCACTCAGACCTGTCACCCGAGCCGTGACAAAAAAGCTGACCCACGGCTGTGGCACAGGTGCCTGCACATCCTCCTGCAGGTGAGGCAGAGGCTGCACGCAGGAGCTGCTCCCAGCAAACCCAGAGCCTCTGAGCAGCCCTGTGTCACCCTTAGATCTAATAAAGTGGCTGGGAAAAGTGAACCAAGCTTCCAGGCATGCCAGCCTGGCTTGCTGGCTGCTTTTCCCAAGCATTTCTGTGGCTGGAAGTTACACACATCCCCTCTCCTGGATAACCAGGCTTTGCTGGTAGGCACAGACACTGCTGGCACATCTCTGTTAATTATAAATCCAATGCTCAGAACACACCTTGCTGCTTTGGACTTCAGCATATCTCACCTATATCACACAATATCAATTGTTTATTGACCCTCTAATCGTGCCTCTTATTAATAATTATTTGTTTAAACCATATCAGCCAGAACTTCCAGTTTCTGAGTTAAGGTTTCTCACAGCTCCTGAGATGGGGCTCGGGCTGTGACAGACCTTTGTGCTGCCACAGGGCAGCAGCTCCAGTATCTGTAGAACAATTTAAACCCTTTTCGATCACTTACAATATCCACGTCTGATGTGCTAATAATTATTCTTTATTTTTAGGCAAGGACCCAAACTAAAATTACATCTCACCATCCAAGTTATTTGAAAAAAGCTGCCAGATTTAGGCTATAAAAATCCCAGTGATCTCATGCTTTTCATCATATGTACTGGAGGAAAAAAAGAAGGGGAAAAAAAAAGTGAAGGCGTTTTTATAGGTCACCCAGGCAAAGGGGTTAGTTTTACTTCAGAGGAAAGGGGGAAGAGAGACTTCAGGTGGAGAAAAGAGCAGAGAGGAGCTTAAGGAAGGATGCAAATGAGAGAGGAGGCAGGATGGGAAATATATGCTAATCCCTCGAAGTATAATTGAATAGTGAGCAATCACCAGCAGACAAAAACACTCTTTCAGAAGAGGAAAAAAATAATAATCCATTGCTTTGTGTTTGCAACCAGGATGATTATTTTATTTTATTTATTTGGAGGCTCCAGGGAGGAGGGAGAGCTCCTGCTGGGGCCACCACACCTGCGGGCTTTGGGGCTCGCCCTCGCCAGGCTCAGCCCCCGGCGCCGCTCCAGCTCGCAGCAGCTGAGCAGAGCACACGCCCTCGCCTCCAGCTGAAGACCTGCACCTTCAGATCTCTTCCCCCAGGGGTCAAAAAAAGGGAAAAAAAAAAACCCAAGAATAATCTCATTTTAAAGGATTCCCTGCTCTTTGGGAGACCGTGCAGAGCAAAGCAAGAGCGATGCTCGATGACCCTGCAAAGTCAGAGCTGAATTCGGGCACTGTCCCACTCTACAGCACCCTCGTGCCCCCTGTGCCAGGGGCTGTGCATTGCTGGGCTTCCATCTCCATCCCCATCCCATCCCATCCTCATCCCATCCCATCCCATCCCATCCCATCCCCATCCCCATCCCCATCCCAATCCCACCAGCAGCCCTCAGCCCTAAGGGACAGCACACACAGCTCAGGCCAGGCTGCAAAAAGCTTCACAGCAGACACCTCAAGCAAAGGCTGAATCTCAAATTATCAGACTGACCCTTGATTTATCCCCCCCCAACCCCAATTTGAGCCCCTCTCAAGTACTGGAGAGAAGTGAGCACTGCTGAAGCTCACGCAGACAAACTGTCCCAGCAAAGGATGTGCTGGCTGCAGAGAGACAGACTAATCTCAGCCCAAAATCTGGGGCAGGCAGGGTGCTGGCTGGCATGCAAATTAATATTTATAATTAAGTGGAAAGGCCCCTGAAGGCTTGCACTGCCACCTGACTCTACGAGGGAGACTACTTCATAATTAATACACTGGTCAAACAGCTCACAGAAAGTGAGTTACCTGATGAATTCACCCCATTCCTGCCCTGTTCTGGGGGTGAATCAATCCCTGTCCTCCCTGCAGGCAGCATCATGTGTAGCAGGACGTTCTCAAGTTTCTTGGGTCCCAGCCTGGCTCTAGGCAGGACCAGGGGGGTCAGGTCACCCACTCTGAGGATGCCACAGCAGAACCCAGCCTTGGGGACACCAAGGGACAGGGACACCAGGGCCAAGTCCTTGGCACAGTTCAGAGCAACGTCAAAGCCTCCATCACCTTGGCTTGCTCTTTCTGGGTTTCGGGGCTGTGACCCAGGTGGATTGAGCTGCTGCAGAGTTCCTGCTCCCACCCCTCCCAGCAGCTTGGAGAGGTCTGGATGGGTGCAAGTGACTCCCTGAGCGCTGTGATGAGCCTGGAGGACAAACTCTGCCTTTACCAGCCTTTGATCTGGGGGGTGAAATGATCCCTCAAGGCCACCCCTTCTTGGAGGAGCCCCCAGGATTTGGGGCATGAGGGAGCAGCCCCTGTTCTGGACCCTGTGGGTTGGCCTAACCCCATATCCTGCTTCCATCCTCACACTGCCTCTCAGCAGATACAGGATTTGGCAGGGTGAGATGATGCTGATAAAACTGCATTTGCACACACAGGACCTGGTGGAAACCTAAACTGACACCACACAGGGGAGCTGGCCCCACAAGAGAAATAGAGAGCAGGCAAGGGTGGAGCACAGCAGGGCCTGTCTGAACTCATGCCAAAGGAGGGGTACAGACCCCAGAGAATCTACCTGTGGGATCCCACATCCACCTGTGGGATCTCACTGAGGATGAGGAGGGAACATTGCCCCTTCCCTCAGGCCAGGTTTATAACCCTCACCCCATCTCCCAGAACAAGGTCTGTGGACATGATTTTCTGAGCCTGAGAGAGTTTTCAGCCTGTCAGGGGCTGATTTGTTCCCAAGGGAAAGTCTTTTGGGAAACTTTCTCATTCAAGGACTGGTTTTTGTAAATAGGTTTTGGTTCTCAAACCAATGTCACACACATGTTCTGAATGTGTTTTTCTCTTGTTCCACCAATGAAACCAATTCCTTTGGCCAATCATGTTAACCTGTATCAAAACACCTTATAAAAAGGGTTGCAAACCCCAAAAGAAAAGCTTCTGCCTCATTGAAATCAAACCTCACTGTTGTGATTTGAATCCACTCTTCTATTTCATGTCCCCTAACAACAAAGGTCCGTGCCAGCACAAAGAAGCCCAAGCCTTTACTCCCGCAGGACAGTGAGGGCATCCCCCCAGACGAGAAGCTCTGCAAGGTTATTGGGGTGCAGCAGGAGCCACTGGGGACCACAGAGGTGCCTGGCAGGGGTGGCAGTGCCCCCAGGGACCAGCAGCCACGTGGGAGGCACTGACTCACTCTGCGGCTCCAGGAAACCAAGCGGGCGGGGAGAGGGGCCGGGAAGGATGGAGCCGGGAATCGCGTGAGCGGCACGCGGGCTGGGTCCTGTGCTGGGAGAAGGAGGGATGCCTGTCTCCCCCAAAGCCAGAGCTGGATTTCTGCCTGCTCAGGGATCTCCAGCCCCTATCTCCAGCAAAGAGAAGCTTTTTCCCTGTGCTCTCACCCAGCCAGGGAAAAGGTGCTGCCCTTTGTGCGAGGTGCCGGTGTCGGGCATGTCCCAAGGCTGTGGCATATGGCACATGAATCATTCACCAAGCTGGGAAATTAATTATTCATCCAAGCCAATGACCAAACATGTCACTAATTGTCCTGAAAGAAAAGAGCTGGGAAAGGGGGCAGGCATCAGGTACTGCCAACATTTGTGAAAGGAGAAGAAGGAAAGAGGTGGGAAAAAAGTCTCATCTGGTGTAATCAAATTATTGCTGGGCTTTAGCACCTGGGGTTGTCTCTTTGCTGGTTTATCCCTATAGGACAGCACTCCTTGCTCAGGCTCCAGCAGGATAACCACGTCAGGATGCTGCACTTGTGCTCTGATTCTGCACTTTCTCTCCAAACCTCTTCCCCATTCCCCCAAGCTTCCTTGCCTGGGCATCCCCTGGGTTAGGGAAATGCAGGTGTGGGTGCTGTGGGAAGAGCCTGTTCCCAGCCCAGGTTTGCCCTCACACCTGCATGGTGTGCCAGACACCTGTGGGGCCAGCACCCCAAACCACCAGGGCACAGAGCACCATCAATATTCTCAGATGCAGCTGCTGCCAGCACCTGTTCAAGGATCCCTCTTCCATCTCTGCAACTCTAAGACTGTGAAGAGCACCCAGACACACAGGACTGGGGTTGTTTGAGGTGCACTAAATACCTGAGGGCAAAACATCCCAAGGAGGAGCTCAGGGGGAACCGGGAGAAGGGAATTTTCCAGGACAGTCATCTCAAAATCCAGGCAGCATCAAAACAAGCAAAAAAAGCCAACCTGCCCTCCTCATCCCTGAGCACACCTTGCAACCCTGCAGCACACCTTCCTTGGAATGATTCCACCCTGCTTCCCAGCAGCCAGAGCAGGAAATCAGGGCACAAGTGTGCCCAGGATTTCCCTGGGAGGTCAGAGAGAGAGATCAGGCACGCAGGTGCTGCTTGGCTTTGCAAGGAGAGGAGGATGGATTTTGGGACAGGACTTGGGAGAGCCAGGCTTTCCTGCTCTGGAGCAACCCTCCAGCTGGCCCTGGGTTTGCTAAAGGCATGGCAGGCAGCGCCAGCAATCCTTCATTCCTGCTTTCCCTTGGCCACGCTCCACCCCACAAAACCGTTTAATGAAAACCACCGTGCCCAAGGGTTTCACAAAAGGCACCCAGGTGTAGCAGCTGTTATTAAACCCTCCCAAAAACCCTGATGGCAGAGCTTCCTTTTAGTGACCCTGGCGTATTTATCCAGCTTTTACAGTGGCTGCTTCCCCAGCTCCTGAGCAGAACAACTTCACAAGGGCCTTTTGATTCCCATTTAGATTTTTTTTCCCCATTGTGAGTGGTGTTCCCCCACCCCTTCTTCCCTCACGTGTTATTGTATTACTGCTATAAGAAAAAAAAAACCAATGGTGCTTTGATGATTCTCGGGCACCGGGAGTGTGTGAAGCACACACCCACCTGGATATTTGCAGAGGGAGTTTAACCCTTCCTATTCCATCAAGTAGGGTGTAGGACAGAGCAGGCAGCTCTGTCCTGTTCTCTATTCCTGATGGCACCCAGGGAGCAGGGAGCTCATGCTCCAGTTGCTGGTGGCTGAAGATCTTCCAGCCTCACTTTCTCAGATTAAGAGGTCACCAATCTTCCTCTGCCCTTTCTGAGCCATTTTCCCCTTTTTTGGTCCAGGTCACACTGCATCAAGCAGGACCCAAGTCCAGCTTCAGCACCCAGCTGGCTCTGGTTCATGCAGAGACAAGGTGAGTATCCCCAAACCCCAGGGGAAATACAGATGTTCCCCTCGCTGGTTCTGCCTCAGAACGAGTAAAGGTATTTTATGCACACTTCCACATAAAATTATTTTTAGCTGGGGGAGAACAGGCTGTTTTTTCAGGCAGCAATGATGATTTGGAAACCACGGGTTACAAACAGAGCAGGTTTACAAATGTGACTATTAGCTCCCCGGTAGAAGCTTTAGCGTCAGGGAGTTTTAGGTGGGTGTTGATTTCCATTGAGATGAAAAAAAAAAATAAAAATTGATTTATTGACAGAAGAAGAGAACACCAGTTGAACCCTAGTCAGTGCCATCCACTCCTGCACAAGGTCCCAGGAGGCTGCTCATGGGAGAAATCCCTCATTAGGCTCATTTACAGCAGGGAGAGGGTGAAGAAAACCCCAGTGCTCACAGAAATCCCAGCGTGGTGTCTGCCACGCACTAAGGACCTCTCCCACCAAAAACATAAGTCCAGAAAGGAGCAGTAATACCCTGTGTCACAACTGGAGGGATGAGTGTGATGCTGGTCTCTTCTGGGTCCTTCAGGGGTGGATCCTGGGATGGGTTCTGCTCACATGGATATTTTCACTGCACCAGCATCCAAACCAACTAAGCACATCCTGAGGCCAGCGCAACCTGATCACAACATCCCCTCCACCACATCCACAGCCTTTCCATAAGCCACAACAAGATCCCCGCGGCCACAAAAACACACAAATCTCCAGTCCAGACACTTTTATATTCACCAAGCACAAAGTTTGAATCTGCAAAGGCGATTCCGAAGCCCCTGTGCCAGCTCTGCCGCCTGCCTTACGCAACACAGAACGAGCCGCCAAGTGCAAAAGCTTCTCCCACAAGCTGTTCGCAAGTCATTTGCCAGCCAAGGATTATTTGCTGCAGGAATTTGCCAATAATTCAGCAGATTAAACAGGCGAGAGTTTCCTGCATGGGAAGCGCAACCATGGCACTGAGGAACAGCAGCTTTGGCAGCACTGCGGGGCAAAAGCAAGAGCTGAGCAGCGCAGAGGAGCCCACGGCCTGGCACAGCTGATCCCAGTGACCCCAAAACCAGCCCAGGATGAAAATCCATGGGTTGGATGGACGAATCCTGCACCCACCATAGGACAGAATTCACCCAAACAGGTCGGTGAGGCCACGCCAGTGGGCACTGCTGGGGCAAAGCCAGCGGGTGAAGGGGCAATCTCTGGGCAGGGTTCCTCCATCAGGATCCCAGGTGGGGAAGCAGACACTGGAGGGCTGCCCCCCATAACTGGCAGGTCTGGGGGCACATGGGTACCTCCTGTCAGGGTGCTGGTGCTCACAGCCCTTTGTGGACAGTTGATTCCCTGGCACAGGGCCCAGCTGAGCCCGGCACCGAGAGGAGCTGGCGAGGCTCCTGCAAGTGAGTAATTGCTGAGCGCTGACTCAGCACCAGCTTGGTTACAGCAGCAAGCCCAGAGCCGTGGGGAGGGCAGGAAGAGGTCCCTGGAGAACCCATCCTCCCTGCCCACTGCTGCCCCTTAGCCCACACCCCAAAGGATGCCCAGGTGGGCACACAGGTGATGGGTGTTTCCCTGCCCCCCCCCGCCGCATGGCACACATTCAGCCCAGGGAGGCCAAGAGCCCCTCTTGTTGCCACCAACCTGTGTCCCATGCAGTCCCCAGAGGTGTAAGCACCTGTCCCCAGGGATGTGAGCACCTTTGGCCAGCCCAGGAGCCACGGAAGCCTCTCCATGAGTCACTCTGCAGATGTGGGAGAGCAGCAGCCTCCGGTGCCAGGGCTGCACCTCCCACAGGCTGCCTGTTTGCTGCCCATCAGAAGCATCACCCACCACCAGCACACCCTCCATGCCCAAGTGACATGCTCCCACTCCCCAGCAAGGCCATCCAGGTCCCCACTGGACCAAGGGAGTCAAAATGTCCCCAGCCATGCTCTCCTCAAGCCTCACCTCATGCACAGTCCCAACCTGCACGGCTCCACCATGGAGAAGCAGCACCCACCACAATGCTGCAGCAGAAGCTCAGCATTGCCCTGCTTCCTCCTCCAAACACCCAACCAAGACTCACATCCCACCACCCTGCAAGCCAGAACTGTGCAGCAGGAAGCTCTGTAGAGACCCCAGGCATCCTGCCTGGTTCCCATGCCTCAGTTTCCCAGCCAACCCTGCAGCTGCTCTGTACCCATCAAAGATTGCAGGAGCACTCAGACGCACGGGCAACCATCTATTTGTACACATCAAACCAAACTCCAGACTCCTCTGAGTGTGATGTTTCCATCAGCAGACAAAAAGAAACAGCCACAGTCCAGGCACCACCTGCCCTCCACACAGACAGGGACCCAGGGAGGCTTCTGCTCAAGCTGACTGTGGGCTAACACAAGCCCAAGTTCCCCTGCTCGTTTCTGTGTCACCAGGACAGCCCAGCCCATTGCAAGCAGGACTCAAATCTGGGCCATGTCCCTGGCAGGTGACACCACCAGTGACACAAGCAGCACTCGTGAACTTCTGTGTGCTACCACCCCCAGCACCACTGATGCATGCTGGGGTGAGGAGCAGCATCACCTGGGAATGTCAGCCTACCCAGACCTCATTCCCAAACCTCCAGCATCAGGGAAAGCCTGGAAAGTGCTTGGGAAGGCAAGAGGAGATGTGATTTTCCCCTTCCCCACACAGGGTTTGACCAGTCTCTCCCAGATCACATCCTGTCGCTTATCAGGTCTTGTCCTCACCTTGCATTGTATTCAGGTGGGTGACAGGCGACCAAGTGAGGAAATCCAGACATGGTGGCCTCAGAGCCAGCCCTACAGCCCCTACAGGGAACCTCACCCCACCATCAGCATCCACAGCAAAGCCAGCACAGCACCCCCAGCATGTGGAACCATCCTCCCCTCCCTCATCAGGACAACAAAACACCACCGACAACAGCAAACCAGGGGCTTTCCCCATGTCCTGGAGCTCGTGTCCTTGCCAGGATGAGCCCCCAAGCCCAACCAACCCCACCACTGGCCCCACAGCACACGACTCACCCGCTGAGGACCACGATGAAGTCCATGACATTCCAGCCATTGCGCAGGTACGAGCCCTTGTGGAAAACAAACCCCAGGGCCACGATCTTAATCCCAGCCTCGAAGCAGAAAATCCCAATGAAGTAGGGCTCTGTCTTCTCCTGCCAGAGTGAAATCAGTGACCCAGTGAGAGGGGGAAACTGGGCAAATACAGCATCAGGCATTTCCCACTGACCCAGCTTGTGTCCCATCCCATCTTCCCCAGACCCATCATCTCCTTTCGGAGCCTTCCCAGCCCTTTCTCAGCCAGCAGCAACCTCAGAAATAAGAAAAGGGTGGCTATGACACACTCAGGTTGCCCAGTCCTTCCCCACCTGCTTTTAAGGGGCTTAAACCTTCCTGAACATTTTCCACAGAGAAGGGATATATTATAGCAACCCCAGGAAGGCTGGAGGAGCTAGTCCCAGAGGAAACCTGTCTGGCCACCCCAAAATCAGAAGGAATTGCCTGGTAGGATTGGGTAGCTGCCCTTGGCCCAGCCCCCAGCCCACCAGCACAGGGCAGAGAGGGATGGACACGGGGTACTCACTAATCTCCGTGACATGGGCGTCTTGTCATCCTCAGGGAGGTGCTGCTCCAGGGCCAGCACGATGCAGTTAGCAATGATGGTAGCCAGGATCATGTACTCGAAGGGAGTGGAGGGGAGTTAAGGAGCAGAGAAGAGGTGGGTGACACCCCCCACCCCTCCAGCCCACCCCTTGTTTCAGCTGCTCAGCCACCGCCGCTCTTTTCCCTCTGGGAGCATCCACACATGCTGCTCTCAGGAAGGAGGGCAAAGCCCACTGGAAATGAGAGGGGAGAGAGGCCCCCAAGACCTTCCTCCCTGAAGATCTGCTGGGCCTCATCACCTCCTCCCTGTGCTCACAGGACATCAACGAGCAGCCTTTGTTGGGATGAGAAATCTCATGGGAGAGAGATGCTACTTGTTCAAGGAGCCCAGAAGGTGGACACAAGGTTTGAAGTGAGACAACCAGGCTGGGCTTTGCCTGGAAGAAGGTTTGGCATGGTCTTTGGCAGTACCAGGGAGGCTCTCCCTGCTGGCCAGGGCTGACATGTCCTTGTTTTCCTTTTCTTTTTCATCACAAATCAGCAGGAGATGGAGAGGTGTCACAAGGTATGGGCAACTCTCACCCTTAAACATCCCCATGGGAGGAAGCACCTGCACAGCCTGAGGAGGATGGAGCAATCCTTGCAAGTCCTGGGGATCTGACCTGGATCAGTCCACCTTGTGCCCTTGCCAAGCACCCTGTGGGCAGCAGGGTGAGCCCAGGTGGCACTGGGAGCTGCAGAGCACTTGGCTGAGCATTTGCAGCTCGAGGCGTTGATGGCAACTGGGTCTGAGCTTCAGCTCAGGCAGGGTGGAAACTCCCTGTGGAGATATCCCAGCTCAGCCACACCTCAGCAGCATCTGGTCAACAGGATCTGGCTGAACCCTTATAAGCAATCCTAAATCCTACATCCCTGTCTAGGACTTACACAACCCTTCTCCAGGAGCCACCCCGAGCCAGGACAAGTGGCAGCACATGCTGGTGTCTGAGGGCCTTAGGATGGGAAGGGCAGGTTGAAGCCCAGGAAAAAACCCCAAACTCAGCTTCTTCCTGCCTTTTGCTTCATGAGATCAAGGCAGGGACACAGAGCTCTCTCCTGCCTGGCCCACTGCCGAGCTCTGAAAACAAAGCACTTCCAAATGACAGGATGGCCGTGTCTTTCCAACTTCCCATCCATCTTTCCCAGATCTTCACAATAAAAATCCCTGTTGTCCTCAATAACTAAATGTGGAGCCACACAGCAGCAGGCAGCACACTCCTGATTCCACTCCCTCTGTGCCAAAACAGCTAAATTACTGTCTCCACTGGCACCAGCAGCCACCCAGGGACAGGACTGCCACCTTCCCAAAGCTTGTGCCTGTGGAAAGGGGATGTGATCCCACCTGGGATGGATTTGCCCATGAAGGAATCATGCACACTCCCACCATCCCAAGCTGGCTAAGCCCTTCCCCACCACACCGGGCTTCTCTAGACCCAACACTCTCGCGTTGACACAGTTTAGGCAAGGAGGTGTCCTGGATGCCCATCCCAGCAGCCATGGGAAAAGGGGTGATTTTGTCTTGTCCAACTTCGTCTTTTGGCCACCAACTGCAGTGAAATGCTTTCAACCAGTGGCCCTGAGCCCAGAGGCAAGAGAAGACACCCCAATGTCCCAGGGAAATGAGGAAGCATGAAGTGACCTCAACAGCAGTGACACTGGGCACACTGGCAAGGCAGGAGCTGCTGGGGCATAGAAACAGGTCCCCAGAGAGATGGCCAAGGGAAGCAGCCAAAGAGAGCCTGTGGGAGCTGGGATGTATTTAACCTGGTAGGAAGAAGAGCCAGGAAAAATACATCCAAGGCGTTTAAAAGGCCACTCAGTGAAATTAATGGTCGCTACGTTAGAGGCAAACCCAAAGAGAGAGGCTGCAGAGCTCCCTGCTGCTGGCTCAGACCTTGCTGCCAGCCAGGCACGGAGCAGGAGCAGCTCCCTGTGCTTGGGGAGGGGGAGCAAACTCCAAAAGTTTTCCTCTGAGGCGCAAGACAAGCAAATATTTCACTGCATGGCTCTGACAAAAGCCAAAAGTCCTCTCCCTGCTTCCCACCTCTAGCCGCGCTCTCCAGCCGACCGCGGCGCTTGGCCCCGCGCCACCAGCCTATTTGGGATCTTTTTGTATCATTTTCCTGAAAGTCTGCGAGCAATTAGCACGGCTTAGGAGACAAACAGCGAGTTAGTGGGGCGGGGCAGCAGCTCCCCAGGCACCAGGCACATTTGCCTAGATGAGAAGTGTGGGAACGGCGAGGAGAGTCCGTCTGTCCGCCCCGGCGCGGCTCAGCCCGCCCAGCATCCCGCGCTGCTCCTTACCACAGCCACTGTTCCCGTGGGAGAGACACCCAGGTGGGAAAAACACAACTGCAGGAGCGTGGGAGCTGTGCTCAGAAGTGCCTTGGAGGGAGGGAGGGGCTCAGGACCACCTGGCTCCAAAATCTGGTTTAAAGCAGGAGGACAATGCACATTTGTCACACCCCTGCACATTCCCGCTCCGCCTCCAGCAAGTGGGTGAACAGATATCATCGAATCAAGGAATGGCTGGAGTTGGAAGGGACCCTAAAGACCTTCTCGTTCCAACCTGCCATGGACAGGGTGCTCAGAGCCTGTCCAACCTGGCTGAGCCTAAAAGGGCAATGGCTCCCCAAAGCACTGACCTGAGCATGAGGACGCTGCCAAAAGTGATTCCCCAAACCCCACTGGCCCAGTTTCTCAAGGAGTTGAGCCTGGGTCACCACATCCAGAGCTGTGTGAGACATCAGCCCCATGGAAACCAGCCCCCATAGCTCCAGCTGTGCCAGGTTTTGAGGGACCAAGAGGAAAAGAATCTCTCAAGGGATAGCAGGAACATCTGGCTGAACTGAAGGATATTTTATCCCCACTCTTTACGTCTGCCAAGCAAGCATCCTCTCAGCTGGGGCTGGAGCCCACCAGACAATCCTCTATCAGTGCTTTGTTTTCCTCCACATCAGGTGAATAATTACACAACCTCTCAGCCACCCAAAATGCAGAGTATCCCTTGCCTCCCTCCAGGCTCAGTAACGAGAGCCCATCTCCCTCCAGCTTTCTCCTCCTCCTCTTCCTTCTGGCTTCTCCTGGAGGATCATTAGGGAGCTGATAAAAATAGGTTTTCTTATTGATTTATCTCCTTTACCCAATGCTCTCTCTCCCCTGCACCGTTGACTTGTTTCCTTAGCAACTCGGCCGATCCCTGTGCATGCCACACCTGCAGCTCCACGCCTCCCTCCTGCTGCCTTTGAGGGGGGAGCAGCGACCCCAGGCCATGGGGGCATCAACCAGGCCATGGGGGCATCCCCCAGGCCGCCTGGAGCAGGCAGTGTGGGCCAACCCCATGCCTGGAGCTGGAGCTCCTTGGTGGGTCTGTCGGGAAGATGTTCAGCCACCAGCAAATCTTCCAGCTGTGACCCTTCCTCTTCACCTTCCTCCCCAGCCAGAAGCCCAAACCAGCCCCTCCAGAACACCCAAATTGCTAAGGCAGGGAATGAGCCCAGCCCCAGCCCCTAGAGGTGTGTTTGTGGTGCTGATGGGACGGTGAGGCAATCTCTGCAGGAGGCTGGGTGCGAGATAAATCCCTCCCCGGATGCAGGCAAGGACAGGAGCTATGGAGAGCTCCTCTCCATCCCGCCCCTTCCCAGTCCCTTCTCTCCACTCCTGGGCAGGCAGGTGGGGAAGGAGCAGAGGAGACAGAAGACTTTGGGGAATTCAGCCTTTCAGAAACCTTTCAAAAGAGCAGGAGCAGCTTAACCTCTGTCCATGCCTGCATCATCCAGCTTCCAACACCTCCTAGAAAGTCATGTCTCTGTTTCCCACCTCTCCCCACGCCTCCCTGGGGATCTGCTGCTCTGAGGGGCTTTCCCTGCTCCTCAGATGTCAATGAGAAAAAGCCTCTGTTCCTACAACTGTGGACTTCATCTTGTTGGTCCCAATTCCAGCCCTGCTGCCTGTCCCACACAGACAAGGCAGGACAGGACAAAAGATCCACATCTTTAGGATACCCCAATCTCAGCCCCACACCCCAGCAGGAAAGAGAGCACCTTCTCTCCAAGGCTATTTTCACAGAATCATGGACTGGTTTGGGTTGGAAGGGACATTAAAGGTGATCTGGTTCCAGCCCCCTGCCATGGGCAGGGACACCTTTCACTAGACCAGGTTGCTCAGAGCCCCATCCCACCAGACCTTGAACAATTCCAGGGAGTCCACAACCTCTCTGGGCAGGTGAGGAATTTGGTTTCCAATAAAAAACTCAAGTGCCAAGTAGAGCAAAGCCTGTGAGTGACCCTAATTCAACTCTGGGATTCCCCATCCCTACAGTACCTCCCTGGCTCGTCCCTGAGGACACAAGGGATTTCCCTCCACTGATAAGATTATCCACACAGTTGTGGCCCCTCTTGGCTGTCTCTGTCCCTCTGTCCTGCCACCCAGTGCTCCCAGGCCATCCATGCTGGGGGAGGATTGGCAAAAACAATGTCCAGACCCCAAATCCTCCCACTCTGAACGTGAGCCAGCTGCTGTGTGCCTGCTACGCAGAGACTCAGGAGAGTGAACGTGGGCTTGGGTTGTGCTTGTGTCCTGGAGCACCCAGCCTGCCTCAATCCCACTGCATGGGCACAGGAGTCACAGCTGCTGCTGCTTTGATGGCTGCAAAATGCAGTGGTTTGGTTCCCATCAGGGGTTAAACTGAAGGCAGGGACAGCCAGAAGTCCAACTGGGCAGAGCTGCCCACACTGCTGCCACTCCTGTAGGGCTGCAGGATTTAGGATGTGGGATGCCTGCCTGCCACGTGCAAACAGCTCCATGGAGAAGCGTCTCCTTCTCCCCCACCTCACCATGGAAATCAAATCTCTCTCCTCTCCTCCTCTTTTATTTTATTTTTTTTTTATTTTTTTTAAACAAAAAGGGACCACATCATGTGATTTTCCTGCCTTAACATCAGTTTTTTAACTTTGGTTGCCACAGCAACAGGATGCAACTTGGCATCACCATGACAACAGCTGCCTCTGTTTAAATTCACCATCTGACAGGCAGCCTCGCTCTCCCCGGCTGTCAAAAAGATGGACCTGCCATTACACCTACTCGCCCCTCCCCAAAAAAAACCTCCTGAAATCTGATGAATGGAGGGCACAGAAAACAGGCTGGGAGCAGGGAAGGGGGAGGAAAAATGTTCCTGGAGAGTGCAAGGATGGAGCTACCCCAGGATGGCACGACATGGCGCAGGCTCTACCCCTGGGAAGGTGAGACCTGCCGGAAGCTTGGCTGGGGAAAAAGCCGAGGTGCAGGAGATGCTTGGCCAGGTGGGGTGTGACATCACCAGGGTCCCTGAGGGGCACTGCCCACGCTGCACCAGGTCACAGCCAGCAAAACAATTCATGTGCCTCCCATGCAGCACAATCCCCCTGGCTGTTGGGATGGGGATGTGCCTGAGGGCACTCCAGCTGCTCTAGGCCAGCCCAAAGCCAGATTTGCTCCTTAAAAGGGGCCCAGATAGGTGAAATCCCCAAGCACAGGGAACAGCAACGTCCTGATGGACATCACCTTTCCCTGCCACACTGGGGGTAGGTGCAGTGGACAGCCTGCAGGCAGATGCTGTCCTTGGGGACACAGCCAGAGCCACACAATGTCATCTGGTCTTCCTGGGGCGGGAGAGGGATCTTATCCAGGTCAAATGTGATTAAGCGGATGAGGAACGGAGCAGATATAGATGAGCTGCAGCCCATCTCTTGTACTAACTGAATTGGAGCCTTCCAGGCAGCCAAACAAATGAAATCAGGGTGAAAGGCCTGGCCATCAGCAGGGGGAGAGCAGGCAGGAGGACAAGGACACGATTCCCAAGGAGAAGGGAAGGAGATGTTCCTACAGCCAAAACAACAGCTGCCCCATGGTTTGGGCAGGACCAGTTTTTAAAAGAGCAGCTCCAGTGTAGGCAAGACACTGGGCTTTCCAGCGAGGAACTCGGCAAAGACTTGCCTCCCATGGAGCTGCATCCCAATCCCAGTTGCTCGTATTTCTCCTCCTTCTCCTCCATGCATCATCCCTATTTACACTGGGAAGCCAAACTGCAGAGGCTGCTGGTTATAATTACACAGTTACCCAGCAGATATCCAGGCCTGAATCACCAGATATTTTTAGCCCTATTACCTAGTCAACCAGAGCTGGATGAAGAAGAGCCTCCACTCCACCCTGCGCTCCTCTCCAGCCCCTTTGGCTTCCCTTGGTGCTGTGTCCACCCTGACTCACGGCACCAGGACTGGCCCATAGCCCTCTCAAGGCCAGCAGCTCCTACTGACCATGGCCAAGGTCCCATGCTCTCCTCTCCAAGGACAGGAGCGATGCCAAGGGGCTCCAGGTCAAGCAGCTGAGGTGCTCTCATGGTTTTCCTGGCCCTACCAAAAGGCACCAACTGCCTGTGCCAGGCTACAGCTACAAGGATGGGAACAACTGGCCTGGCCAACCTAACCAAACTTATCACCAAAAGGCCTTGCCCATTCCCAAGCCCTCCAAACTCCAGAGGTGCAGAGAAACATCCAGGGTGGATGCCTTTTTCTCGGGAAGAGATGGCAGCCAGGCGGGGGATAGGCAGGAACGCTGAGCTCCCGCGCCTGGAGCACGCCTGTTCCCAGCACTCACATGGGAATATGTCACTTACTTCTGGAAAAAAAAATACAAAATGAGCCCATCTCCCTCATGCATTGCAAATTCCAGGGGAGAATAATGCTGGGGAGCTCTGCTCATGTGGTGGTGGAGCTCCAGTCTCTAGGAGACAGCGGCTGCCTGGAGATGAGACATCACACCGGCACGGGACCCCAGCCCACGCCGGGAGTGCTGGGCCAGTGGCAGCACCCCAGCTCCTTCTGCCTCCCAACAAAAGCCAGAGGAGCAAGAGCCCTCCCACACCACGCTGAAAAAGCTCAGGAATAATTTGGCATATTCTGGAAAAGCAGGCAGCCGGCCTGGCCGCTGCCCTGCAGGGCTCCGCGCTGAGCCGCCACATCTCTGAGCTTGCCACCACACCGGCGCTCCTGCAGCCACCCACCCCGTGTGCGCTGCCAGGAAGGGCAGACTCAGGGATGCCATGGAGAATTCAACCCCTCCAAGCCAGTCCTTCACGCCCAGGTTATCCCCTGAAGCTTGGAGATGTCACAGCTCCCCAGGCAGGGCCAGTTCCTGCTTGGCAGAGGCTTGACCTGACGAGTCAGAGCTGCAAAGGGACAATTCCCCTGTGACCTGTCCTGCATCCCTGGGCCTCACCAGAAGCTTTCCCCTGAGGTACCTGTTGCACCAAACCAAAGCATTGCTGCCTGGCACCAGGGAAAGCTCTCCTGTGCCCACCAGAGGAGCCAGGAACTCAACCAACAAGTTGCAGGGAGAGAAAGCGGCAGCAGCAGGAGCTGCATGGAATCACTGCTGCAGAGCACGGCATGGGGAGGCTCCTACAGCCAAAGCGTGGCCACACTGAAGTTTCCAGCCTCAGAACCTCCATGGGGGCAAAGCCCAGGAGGAGTCTTGGGGAGCAGCAGGCACTGAGCCCAGATTGATGTGGGGCTGAGAGCTGTGGTGCTGGGCAGCAGCCAAGGAGCCCAGGGGCACCCACAGGGAGGGTGGGAGGAGAGAGAGGTGCGTGGGGAGGTATGAAAGGATGGAGGAACAGGGGAAAGGAGTGGGAGAGATCTGCACTCTCCACCCTGTGCTAGGAGAAGGGTCCCTGGGATGCAATCATGGTTCCCCATGCCAGCCTCCCCATAAAGGGCCATGGGGCAGAGCCAGAGGTTTCCAACATCCTTCCCCTCTGCTGCAGGGAGGGGGCAGCCAGTTCCCAGAGCCACCATGGGGGGCCGGGGGCTGCAGGGCGAGGGCGGCTGTGCCCCTGCCAGGCGTGATCTGCAGCAAAGAGGGCACACACAGGAGGGACAGAGCCACCACCCAGCGGGGACTGGAGACTCGTGGGCTCCCAGGTGGCTCCGGGCAGGGTGGGGTGACAAAACTCCACAAGACACCGAGGCACAGAGGAAAGGCCACTACCCCCCACCTCCTCAGGCACACACACAGAGCGTCCCAAAGCACACAGGGATCCGAGCACCCGTCCCTATTAGCACGGGGGGCTAATAAATCCAAGCCTCAGGAGGGGCTGGGGGGCTCCCGGGGTGGATAGAGAGGGCTCAGCTCCTGTCAGGAGCGGGCAAGGAGCCGAGGAGAGAAGGGGAAGCAGCAACAGGGTGAGGGGAGCACCCCCAGGGGCCGGGCACCCCTCCCCGCACACCTTACCTGCCCGATAGTGCCACACGCACGTGTCCTGGGCGGCCACCGAGGCAAATCCGGGCGGCAAAGCCGGGGGCTCACAGGGGCTGCAGAAAGGATATGGCCAGTCGATGAGCTTCTTGGCGTATTTCCTGACTATGTTCTCTTCCCCAAAGAGGAAGAGCGATCTGTTGACGGTGAAGCAGTTCTGCCGGACGGGGATGGGGTTGTACAGAGCCATAGTCCGGGCTCTCTGCGCTTTGGTTTGCTTGAAGGCTCCCGGGCTCCCTCCCGCAGGGGCAGGAGCTCCTTGCCGGCTCCGGTTCTGGTCGGAGCCCCCATCTCCGGAGCCCAGCCTGCCGGCCACTGCCTCCCCAAAGCGAGNGCAGTCCCAACCACAGCCCCCTCCTCCTCTCCGGGTGATGCTCAGCCCCGTCTCTCCTCCATCCCTCTGGGGAAGCAGGGACCCTCGTGGAGGAGAGGCGGCAGCGTACAGCACCGGCTCGGTGCCTCCGGCACGGCACAGGGGGCAGCCGAGCCCCCGGCACCCCCAGAAGGGCCACCCGGGCAGCGGGGCGGGCAGCGAACCCTCCTCCTCCTCCTCCTCTTCCTCTGTGCCCAGCGGAGGCCGCAGCCGCTGAGTCCCTAAGCACCTTCCCCCACGAAGCAAGGGGTTAAAGGCAGCCACATCCTCCCCACCGCTCTGCCTGCAAAGCCAAAGCAGCTCCTTTTAACCCCCGAGCCCGCCGCAAGGTGAGCAGAGAGCAGGGCACGGCAAGGGGCAGCGATCCGAGTCCTTGCAGCCACCCCCCCGGCAAAGGAAGGCACAATTCGGAACAGCACCCAGCGCAGCCGCCGCGCCCGGGGGAACAGGTTGCAGCGTGGTCCAGCCTAGTTGGAGCCAAGTGTCCAACTCCTTCCTCCCGATTCCATCTTCAGCATCCTGCGGGAGCCTGGCCGCCCATCTGCCGGCTCGCTGGGGCAGCGGGCAGGGGCGGAGGGGCTGAGCCCCCGGGGCAGGCACCTGCGGTGGCAAGGGATGCTCAGCCCCTTGGCTGCCAGGGCAGGAGCGCGCAAGGCGACGTCGGCTTCCCGCAGGAGCCGGGCCACAAAATTAAAGGCTGCCGCGCCTCTGCAGCTCGGGGACAGCTCGCTTTAATGAAGTCAGTGGCAACACAGGCGCGCACAAGCGCGCACACACGCGCAACACGCCCGGCTCGCTCCCTCGCTCCATCCAGTGCGTTCTTTTGGCAAGCACGGGAGCTGCCGCAAAGGAAAATCAGAGGCGAGGGGTGGGTCTGAAGGGAACAAAGGCAATGGAAGAGCCCCCACCCTGCCAGAAGCACACGCACCCCCCGCCCTGGCTGCAGAGGGCTTTCCAGCACAAGGGTGCTCCTAGGTGAGTGGCTAAATTGGGGAGCAAGGCGGGGGGCTCCCCTCCCTGCATATCCCTCCACCCCACCTCAGCCCGCACCGAGGGTCTCTCTCTGGCCACATGCATCATCCTCCCCCCATCTCTGGGACACTTCGAGGCTCCCGGCTCCCTGCCGGAGCCGCCCGATGCCAGCGGGTGCCCGGGGAGTGCCCTGCTGCTCACTCGCATACAGATGAGCCTCCGCACCTCGCTATTTTCCTTTTGACACACGATGTTGTCTGGAAGAAACAGCGGCTCGTCCAAGAGGTGCAAACAACCCGGGCTGGATATGTCCCTGCAGGAGCTTCCACGGGGGTGGGAGGAATGTTTCTGACCCTGCTCCCCACTCTCCACTCACCCCACTAAGGGCAGGGGACTGGGGACGCTGCTGATGCCACAGCCACGCATGTGCCAAGGTCACCCAGGGATCCCCAGGGTTCCCTGGGTTGGGCTGTGCCCCGGTGGGGGGCTGCCTGCCCACCCACCCACCCACCCACATCTGGGGAACCCACCCTTCCCTCCTGGCACACACAGGGTACCCCCAGACTGGCAAGGGTGTCCTCAAATCCTCTGTACCCACCAGGCAGGTCAGGGCACAGCACACAACACACCCTGTGAGCTGCTCACATGCAGGGTTCCCCACCCCTCCTGCTGAACCCCGAGGCCACAGAGCTCCCCAGGGCCTGTGACATTCACTACTTGCATTTCCCACAAGCAGACCACCCGTGGCTCCAGCCAGCAGCAGCAGACATCCAGTGTCCCTGTCATGCTCTTCCCTTGCCCACACCACCAACAACCTGCTCTGCAAAGGCAGGGGCTGCTGCCCCGTCCCTCACACCTGCTGTGGGGCAGCCAAGACTGCTTGAGGCATTTAAATTTAAATTTTAATAAAACATTCAATACATCAAGCCCTCAATCACATAAATCATTAACTCATTTGGGCCAGGGTTTCTCCCTCTGTGTGGCCTGGCTACACCTGACCAGGGACTTTCCCATTCTGCAGGCACTACAGTGGCTGAAGGGCCACAGGACTCGTTTTTTGGCCCAGGTTCTCATGGGTGCACTTCCAGGAGCCCTTGGGCTGGCTGGGTGAGAAAGAGGAAGACTCTTCAGCAAGACAGCAGAAGGACGTTTGCAAAAAGGATCATTGTGGGATCATTGCCCCAACCTCAGCCAGGCACCAGCTCTCCGTGACACCCAGCTTCTGCATCCCTTCTGAATTCTCTCCTTCCAATGATCTTTATAACCAAAGTGGGCTCTCTGAGGGGTTTGCAACAAGTCCCTGGCTACATCACTACCACCTTGCAGCACCGAGTGGGGCAGAGGTACTCAGACGCCTCCCAAAACCCTTCCCAGGCCACCAGTCAACCAGAGTGACCCTGGCTTTTCATTCTGCTAACAACAGGCAAGGAGGTGGCCACAACAGCTACAGACTAATTGCAGTCCCTTACACTCAGTCCAGGCAAGACACTGCCCTAAACGAATCAATTATTATTTGTAGCTCCCTCCTCCTCCTCCTCCTCCTCTCCACCACCAACACAGCTTCGGCAGCGATGCTGCTCTTCCCACCTTTCAGCCCTTTAAGCCACTGTTAATTAAGCCCAGGGCTGGGCCAATTGCCAGCAGCACATCCTTGCAGAGCTCCTGCTCCTGCTCCCCCCCAGCCCTCTCCTATCCTCTCCAGGCCCCCCCCAGCCCAGCCAAAATGCTCAGGCTCTGTGTGGTACCCCGAGCCCAAGGAGGATGGGGA
Source organism: Anthoscopus minutus (assembly GCA_013399455.1). Classification (NCBI taxonomy): domain Eukaryota; kingdom Metazoa; phylum Chordata; class Aves; order Passeriformes; family Paridae; genus Anthoscopus; species Anthoscopus minutus. The sequence goes on along the minus strand of VWYI01037563.1, from coordinate 686,215 downwards.
AGGCTGCACCCAGCACGGCCCCTGCATCCCCTGGCTGGCTCAGAGCAAGGGGCTGAGGGGAAGGAAGGCAGCCTTCCTCCTCCATTCCCTTAAAGCAGGGATGCATCCCTTACCTGGACACTTCTGCTGGGGCACTGAACCCAGAGCTGGCCCTTGCCTCTACTGTAACATTCGCTGCTGCAGAGCAGAGCGCGGGATGACCCCTCTGGGAGCCTCTCTCCTGCTCAGACACGGTGCTAAAGGATGGGATATTTATGAGAAAGCAGCTCCTTAAGAGAAGATTGAGAGCCAAGAGGAAATAAAAAAAGTCTCTGGCTATGCCAAGAGATGCAGGCTCTGTTTCCCAGGATGTTTATTGCTGTTCTCATCTTGACCCTCACCCAGCACGCTGGGATCTGTGAGTCAGGGAGAAGTGCGGCTGATGCCCACATGATTCAACATGGCACAGGGATTCAGAGCCAGCTCTGTGGGGCTGTTTGGGTTTTTGTCAATGGAGGAAATGCGAGAAGACAGGGAACAGTGGGTGCCAGGACAGGAAGGCGCTGGGGATGCGCTTGGTTTTACAGAGACAGGCTAACACTCCTCCGGTCTCAGCAAGCTCTGAGAAGGAGCAGCTGAGGGAGATGAGGGGGAGCTCAGCCTGGAAAAAAAGGAAGCCCAGGAGAGATTTTATTGCTCCTGAAAGGAGGCTGTAGCAAGGTGAAGGTTCGTCTTCACAACAAGCAAAAAGTGGCAGGAGAAGAGGAAGCAGCTTCAGGTCACACCAGGGGATGTTCAGAGTGGATATTAGGAAAGGAGCCTCCTCCAAAAGCCTGGAACAGGCTTGGAACAGGCTTGGAACAGGCAGCCCAGGACAGTGCTGGAGTCACCATCCCCGGAGGGATTTGACAGATGCACAGATGTGGCACTTGGGGACAGGGCTGTGTGGTGGCCTCGGCTGTGTTGGGTTAATGGTTGGACTGCCTGAGTATAAAGGCCTTTTCCAACCTAAATGACTCCCCAGTTCCACGATCCTCACACCAATATTGCCATCCAAGTCCCTTCCTTGCTCTCCCAGCCACGCCACCACGCCTGCAGGGCAGGACATCCCCGGTGACGCGGGGCTGTCCCCTCCTGGGCCATCCCGATCCCCTGTGCCACATCCCCGCAGCCTCTCCCGCTCCTCCGCGCCACTGCCTCCGCTCCGGCATTGCCATCTAGTGGCAGCTGTCCCCTCCCTGCGTCCCCCCAGCCTCGGCCAGCAACCCGGGTCTCTGCTGGGCTCCCCGCCGCTGTCCCCTTCTCTCGGGATGCTTGAATCGGATGCAAACCCGCCCCGCGCAGCTCCCGCATCCCTTTGTGCAGCATCCCGAAATCGCCTGTCTGGGTACAGGCTGGGTACAGGCACCAAAAATAAAACTCAACGAGAAAAATGGAAATAGTGTTAAAAGCATCCTCTGCCAAGCCCCGGGTTGCTCAGAAAGCCAGAGCTGCTCCTCAGCTCGGAGGGAGCACCAGGCAGGGAACAAGACCCTGAGGAGAGGCTGAGAGCTGGGGTCGTTCAGCCTGGAGAAGAGAAGGTTCCAGGGAGAGTTTAGAGCCCCTTTCAGCACCTAAAGAGACTCAGGAGAGCTGGAGAGGGACTTTGGACAAGGGCCTGGAGTGACAGGACAAGGGGAAATGGTGTAAAGCTGACAGAAGGCAGGATGAAATGGGATATTAGGAAGAAATTCTTGACTGTGAGGATGGGAGACACCAGGACAGGCTGTCCAGAGAAGTTGTGGCTGCCCCATCCCTGGAAATGTTCAAGGCCAAGTTGGATGGGGCTTGGAATAACCTGGTCTGTCCCTGTCCATGGCAGAGAGGTTGGAGCAAATTATCTTTTTACAGAGCATTCAAACCTAGACTATTCTATGACTCTAATGCAGGGTCTGGAGAGGGAGGGCAGGCTCCCCTTCCATGATTGATATTCCCAGGAGATGTGATGGACTGCACTCATCTTAGAAAGTGGCTTTTGGCATCCTGATTTATTTTTAAAATACGGCTATGCTGAGATGAAAAAAAATAGAATTTAAAAAAAAAAGGATCAAATGAGAACCATCTACAGTGTACTCTGGCCAAATTTCAAATTGGGGCTGAATGGCTGTGACTCAGAAGTGTGTTTATAACCATGCAGGAATGCAAGGGGTTTTTTCCAGGAACAGTTTCATTACCTGCTGGATTAGGAGGTTGAAGTCCTGCTGAGCCAGAAGCAGCAGCAGAGAGACAGAACCCCTGGGCTGGAACAACTCACCCAGGATGGCATCTCTGGCACCACACCAGCCTCTGCCTGATGCTCATCTGTGCAGATGTTGGCAGCTGTGGCACAGGCCAGGAGGGCCCTGATGGCATTTCTGCTGCCAACAAAGCCCTGCAGAGGCTCTGCACCACCTCGCAGCAAAGCAGCTCTCACCCAGACCAGGGAAAGTTTCCTCTCTGCCACCTGCTCCCACTTTTTCCAACAACCTCGCCAAGATTTGCCTTCTCCAGCCCTGACAGAGATGGGCACCATCATCCTCACAAGCACCAGGACATGCTCCCAGCACCAACCCAGAGCTGGAACTGGCAAGGCCAGCACTGAGGGATCAGAGGGCTGGAAGAGAAGTGAGAGCCAGCAAATCTCACACCAGGCTGAAAATTCCAGATTGAAGCCACTGCCACCAGTCCCTCACCCTGCCCAGGCACTCTGGGTGTCACACAGCAGGAAAACTTGGATGTGGGAGGCTGGAAGTGGAATTATCTGCACGCTGCCATGAAACATCCCCACATTCACAGACACTGCTGCTTTAATTACCTGCAGGAGTCCAACAGCCAGCCTTGGCATCTTCAAAATCAATAGGAAAACAATCTTGTAAAACTCTGTTTTGCTGGGATAAGGGAATAATCCTCTGGGAAAGGAGACTTTGGTGGCTGCATCTCTCCCCAGACAAGCTTCTGCAGGTGATGGAGATACAGAAGAAGCAGTGCCAGAGCAGCTCTCAGCCAGGCTTCCCCCTGCAGCTCCTTTCCAAGGGCCCAGCTGCAGCACACCTTGCATTCCCACCCTCTCTCCAAGTGTCTGCTTAAGACAATCCAGCCCAGAGCATCTCCTTAAAATGCCTGCCAGTTCTCATGACAACTTTTTGATTTTTTTTTTGTCCTAAAATATTTTTTTTCCATTTTTAGTGATTTTACCATGCATATTTGTAAATGTTGAAGTTTAATAATTTGGCATAGTTTTGATATTTTGTTAAGCTAAAAAACACCCAAACATCTTAAAAACTTGGCAGCTAGAAGCTAAAAAGAGTCTTACATTATTTTAAAAAAAACTAAACTTTTAAAACACATCTTATAAATCAAGATTAAACTCATTTAAGGGAGATGTGGCCCCACACTGCATTGCTGTGGGAGTGGGGCAGCTCATGCAGCAGAGCCACTGATAAAGCAGAGCGTTGTTGAAACTTGAATTAAAGGTGAGTTTATGTTAGAAGTACATATTACATTATTGGCTTTTTGCAAATGTTAAATTAAATGCTATATGCATAATGGTGACAAGCCTTGCTGTACTAACATAATTTCTTTTATTTCTATTACAAAACGAAGAATTAGTAGTGTGATACATATATACATGTATGTTAGGCTATAGTAAAGTATTGAAATAAGGACTGTTTTTGTACATACAACCCAGAGAATGAAAAAATAATCAGAAAACCTCCCTGGCATTCCTAAATTGTCTTACCAGACAAAGATAACAGTGACCAGAGCCCAAAGAAGGAATTTACTGAACCTCTGTTGTCAGGGGTGGGAGACACACTAAAGCCAAAGATTGATCTGCTGGAGGGGAGGGATTTGAAACTAAACAAAAGAATAGCTAAGCTTAAAGGTACTTCTGAATATGCATAAGAAAACCATTAATATGCAANGGGCAGCTTCAACTAGACCAGGCTGCTCAGACCTTGAAATGAGGGCAGGCTGGGAGAAGCTTGAAGGACAGCAAAGCAACCTTGAGTCCTGGGCACTTATGGGGAAGCAGTAAGGATGTGCACCCAGCCCCACAAAACTCACAGGGGTTGATTTTGCTGCTCAGCATCACTGTGAAGCTCAGTGCTTGCACTAAACTCACCTGTGGACATGATTTTCTGAGCCTGAGAGAGTTTTTCAGCAGATCTGTTCCCAAGGGAAAGTCTTTTGGAAAATTTTCTTTCAAGGAGTGTTTTTTGTAAATAGGTTTTGGTTCTCAGAACAATGTCACACACATGTTCTGAATGGGTTTTTCTCTTGTTCCACCAATGGGACCAGAGAGGTGGCTCCTTTGGCCAGTCACGTTAACCTATATAGGAACACCTTATAAAAAGGGTTGCAAACCCCAAAATAAAGGCTTTTCTGCCTCACTGGGATCAAACCTCACTGATGGGATTTGAGTCCACTCTTCTGTTTTGTGTCCTCTAGCAACACCCACCCCCACAATCTGCTCAGGACTTTGTACTCCCCAAAAACACTCAACCAAAAGCAAGAGCCACCCTTGTGAGTGGCATGACAGCACCCAAACAAGCACAGAGGGGTTGCTGACACCTCAAGCAGAGGCAGGTGAGACCCCATCACCCCCAAACTATCAAGAAAAGGGACAGCATTGCTTTGCAGGGCTGGCAGCAGGGATGCTTCCCCCAGACACTGCCCACTTTCCCCTTCCCTACCTAAACACCCCACTGCAAGTGCTCCTGGCAATGCAGAGCTCCTCGGGCTCTCTGCCTTAGGCCAGGAGGCTTTGTGGCTCAACTGAAGGGCCCTGGAATAATCACCCATTAATAAATTGCCTGGAGTGCCCTGCTGCTTTATTTAGCTTTGCCAGCCCAGGCTCTAATTAGCATTTGCAGTCACATCCTGGCTGCTCCGGGCAGGCAGGCGTGCAGCAATCCCACCTCTCAGGGAACAGCTATCCACCCTCCCCTGCTTTGCCATCACATTAAAGTGAATTTCCATGCCTGCTTCCCACCCCCAAATCCCTCTGCACAACCTCTCCCCTCAGGCAGAAGCTGTGGAGCATCCCAGCCTGGCACCAAGCGAGCTGTCAGGAGGTGAGATCACACCTCTCCAATCTCCTCCTTCTCAGGCAGGTCCAGCTCTGGGCAGGGCACTTCCAGAGAGGTCCACTTGGGAAGATCCAGTGGGGGGGGGGGATAAAAATAGGGATATTTGAGAATGGCCCCGCCCAAAACATTGGGCAGCATGGATAAAGGGAGAGCAAAAAGATGAGGAAGGGATGGAGCAGAGACCTGGGGGGATATTTTGATATTCTTCTACTTGCCACCAAAGCCCTACAAGAGCCAGATGCCAAGCTGCCAAACTTTACATGTGTGTGTGGGAACAAGCTCAGAAAAGATATCCCCAGAGCCATCCATAGACAGCCAACAGCAAAAAACTCATTTCTAATCTGTCAAAGGCTTGGAGAGGGATTTCTAAAAGCATTTTTTCAACCACTGCACTGCCCAAAGCAGAAGAAATCCCCCAGCATCCTCATGACCCCTCTGGCACAGCAGTGTTAGCTCCTGCCAAAGCAAGCAGGAGATATTTTTTCTCCCTGAGACCTCCTCTTCGCCCCTCCAAGAGGCAGATCCATGCCTGAGGACCATCCAGTTCTTTCTCTGCCCTCCCTGCAAGGCTCAAGCTGGACAAACTCAGCAAAACAGCCACTGCCAGGGGGTGGGATGACAGAGGAGTCTCCTTGCTGCCTCCAGGCTGCAAATATCCCTTGCAATAAAAAGAAAGCTGGACTAGAAATCTACCAACTCCATCTCCAACCTAATGAAGCCAAGCTCACAGGCTCAGCTTTCTCCAAAGCACCCCTGCCAGCAAACAGGGGTGGCTTTGACAAAACTACGTTGTCAGGACAAGCGCCAGGAGAAGACAGAGCTGTTGAAAAAAATTTTTCCCAGCAAGTCTACACTTGCACTGAGCAGCTGATGCTCAAGACAGCCAGAGAAGCCCCATCCCTGGCATGTAGCCAGGAAGGAGAAGCTGCTTCCCTCTCCCAAACCTGTGAAAGAGAAAAGGCCAAGGAGCAAAACCTCTCTCCGAGAGCTCCTCAGTGCTGGGAGGTGTGAAAAAACGTCCCCCTTGCTGCAGCGACAGGCAGGTGGCAGCTCAGCAGCCTCCATGAAGGCAAACACCCTCAGCAGCCAAGGCTGAGCATGGCTCCTGAGATTCCTCAATGGGAAAAAGTTCATTGAAGAATTTTTTTAGGCTTAAAACTGCATGGTTACAGCGTATCAGGTACTGTCCTATGAGCCGTGGAGGGGTGGGGGGAAAAAGAAACTCCTCTGAAGCTTCTCTGGTGACAAATAAAGGGGTTGGGATTTGTAGCAGGGCTCATGGAGATGGCACAGGTTCCATCACAGCATCATCTACCGTGGTGCCACATCCCAAGCTTGCAGGAAAGCTGCTTCCCACCAAACGAGCTGGCTGGCATCCTCCAGGGAAGATGGGAAAACACCAGCTCTTTCAGGTGGGTTTTGGGAAGGACAGTGTCCCACTGATCTCCTTCCCCACGGCTGGGATAAGCACCAGAACATTTGAAAGCAGCTTCAGAACAACTTCAGGGAGTTTCCTGATGTTTTGAAGAATCATGGAATGGTTTGTGCTGCAAAGAACCTTAAAGATCATCTTGTTCCAACCCCCTGCCATGGGCAGGGACACCTTCCACCAGACCACGTTGCTCCAAGCCCCATCCAGGCTGGCTTTGGATACTTCCAGAGATGGGACATCCACAACTCCTCTGAGCAACCTGTGCCTCCCCACCCTCGGGTGAGAAAATGCCATTTTGGGAGTGTCCAGTGAGACATCATTTATGTTGTATATTTTAAAATGCAAAATGTTGAGTTAAATGAAACATAAGTGATTGTCTGATCAAACTAGATACCTCCTGAAGTCCCTGGATTAATCTGTTACACTGTCACCCCTGAAATACAAAGAGTGTGTGAGGGTGGGAGGGGAAAGGCAGGTACTACACCTAAGAAATTAAGAGTAGTAAATAAAATTAACCCTACAAACTGGTGAGGCTGGAAAATGCTTCTGCCATTAACACTTCCCAGCCAGCAGCCAGCCTCCCATCAGAATCACACAGGGACAGCTGGGGACTGCCTGGGTGAAGAGAAGAGGTTGAATTATTCCAGGGGAGGGAAAGGACCAGGATGCAAACGAACAGGAAACATCAGAAGTTTTGGTGCCTGCAGGCTGCACTGACTCAGATGTGCAGAGAGATGCTAAAAAGCAGAGACTGCTGAAGCAGAGGGCTGTGCTGCCATCCAGAGGGACTTCAGCAGCCTGGAGGAACAGCATGGAGCTCAGCTCCACGGGAAACACCAAGCCCTGCACTTGGGAAAGAACAAATCCCTCCATGCTGGATGGGAAAGGGCTGGGCAGGGAGAGCCCCAAGGGACCTGGTGGCCACCAGCACTGTGCTCTTGAAAAAAGTGACCCAGCAGCCCTCTGGGGTGTGTTAGGCAAAGCCAGTGGCTCAAGGAGGTGGCCTGTCCCCTTCATTTAGCCCTGGTGACACATGCAGAGTGCTGTGCCCCACAGGACAAGGACACATGGGCTACTGGAGCAACTTCATCCGAGGTGACGAAAGGACAGGGGCTGGGAGAGCTGGGGCCACTCAGCCTGGCTGGAAGAGGGACAGAGAGGATCTGATCAATGCACAGAACACCTGACAGTGGGAAAAGAAGCCTCTGTAGAACCCAGAGACTGGGCTAGAGGCAACAGGCACAAATTGCAATGGAACAAGCTCTGCCTGTACAGAGGATTAAACTTTTTCACTCTGAGGAGAATTAAACATTTGGGACAAGCTACCCAGGGAGGTTGTGGACTCTCTGTATTTGGAGATACTCAGAACCCACCTGGACATGCTACAGTGAGAAACTTGGAGGACTGTGGAGCCTGCTCTAGGTGACCCTGCTTGAGGTTCTTTGCCACTTCACTGCCTCACAATAATTCTGTGTTTCTGACCATGGCCAGCCCCAGGCTAAGGGGGACTCTCCTTCCAAAGGCTGGCTCCTGGAAAGCACAGACCATGGTTTTAACACAGCTCCAAAACGTGCTAACAAAGCTTCCCAACACCTGCAGCTGAGATTCCAGTGAGGGAAGCAGGAGCTGTCAGGATGCAGTGACAAAATAGAAGGCAGCAGCTCCTGAGTGGAAGTATCTCCTGGGAACCTCCTTGTCTTTCCATGCTCAGCTCCTAAGGAGCTCCCTGGAGCCACGGCTAATCCTGCATTGGTTCAGCCACGCAGGAAGGCTCGGACTGTCCCAAGCACCCACCCCTCTGGCAGCCCTTAGGAGGCTCTGAAGTCCCTGGAATTAACTCAGGGAATTTCCTGCAGGGTGTGCCAGAAACCCAGGCTTTGAGGAAATTCGGTGAAGGATGCTGCGATTTCCAAGCTGTTGCCAGGATATTCAGTGGAACTCCAGCTCATGCCAGGTCAAAAAAAAAAATCGAAAAAACAAACTCCTCCCCAGGATGCAAAGCTTGATCTGTACTGAGGGGAAGCAGTGAGAGCACAGGAAGGTTCAGGACAGATGCCTTTTGGAGAGATGTTTCTCTGCTGCTCAAGGCAAGGTACCATGACAAAAGCCTTGTTTCAGCGCACCCATTGCCAGGTTTAGCACATCCACAGCCCTTTTCACTGACTGCATCACTTCTCATGCAGGGTGAAACATCAGCATGCAGAACCATCTTAACAAAGAGACACTGGTTAGGCTCAGAGGAGTTAATTGTTTTGCAGGGAGTTGTAGAAGACTTGGAAGCATGGGTGGTGGATCTACAGGAAGAATCCTCCCAGGTACATAATTCCCAGCATCACCTGCCACCAAAATCTCAGGGCTTTTACCTGCACAGACCCCAGAACTCCTGCAAGCTGCCTGAGCTGCCCCAACTCTTCCAAAGCCCCGGGCTCATGGCAACAGACACTTGAAGAAGAGCCCATGGTGGAGAAGGATAGAGCCAGATGGCGCTGGGGGATATGCTGGCAGCACTCACCTAAAGGGTCCTTTGTCTCATTCAGCACCAGAAAAAAAAAGTAAAAAATAAAAATAAGGATGTAAGGAAAAAAAAAATCGGCTTAATTTGTAATCTGGGATGCAGTGCGTGCACATAAGCAGACAGAGGCTGCCAAGTTGTAAAAAAGCCACCAAGATCTGTGAGCAACACCCTGTGTGTTTGCAGCCTGTTCTGTTCTCTCCCTGCTTCCCACCCAGGCAGAGCTGCAGGAATGCTCCAGAGGCTCCAGGGCTGTGCTGCAGGGACGGAGCCAGAGAGCAGCACAGAGCTCCCCAGACCAGGAATTTGTGAGGTCTCCTTTCTCTGGGAGCTCCCTAGGCTCCCAAGAAAAGGAGACCTTGCAAATTCACAGCTCCAGATACATGAATTAAGATGCCCCAAGAGACGATATCACTTTTTTTTAACATTATAATTTGGGGTTACTGTGATATGGGCAGAGTGCTTTGCTTCCCCTCAGACACTCAGACCCTCCAACCATCACTCAGGTGCACAAAGGCTGAGTTAAATTACCCCACCTTCACACTGTGCCACGATTCTGCTGCTTTCCTCCCAGTCTCCTCCATCCCCAGCCCAACACCTGCCTGGAATCAGGCTTTTCCATGCATCCTGGCTGTAAATATCATCCCAAAACGAAGGCACGGCTTGCATCACCCAAATTGCACAAGCTAAGCTTAACAAATCTCCATACACGCGAGGGTTTCGGCATTGCAAAGTGGGGTTGGGTCCTGTGTGCTTCAAATTCAGCCTGAAGCTTTTCTGGGATGTGCTCCCTGTGTGGTTCTGCCTGTCCTTACCATCAGCTAAGGACGCAGCTGCTCCTGCGGGAGAAGCCACAGGAGGTTCCCTGTTTGCTTATTTTGATGAGGAGCTTTTCTTTTGAGCTGTCTCTAAGCTCGACATTATCCAAATGATGCTGCCAGGCATCCAGAGCAAAGACAGCAGCGATTCAAGCTTGGAGCACTGAAGATCTCTCCAGATTCCTCCATCCCTGAGCCCAGCACAGGGATGGAGGACAGGGCAGCAGGCTGGGACTCTGTAAAAATGGGGTTTAAATGTCTGCCCTAGGCTGAAGTGGCTCAGACAAGAGCAAGGTGGGCTGGCGCATTCATTTTTCACCATAAAGTTAATCCTCCCCCAGAGCCACTGCCCCAAAGGCACTTTGTGTCTTCTCTTCTCTGACTCAGTTTCCTATGGAATGGAATGGAATGGAATGGAATGGAATGGAATGGAATAGAATAGAATAGAATAGAATAGAATAGAATAGAATAGAATAGAATAGAATAGAATTTAAAAACAAGGAAAAAAGCATTTTACCCTTCCTATTCACGTTCTACTTGTGGAATTGTTTCACTAGCAAAAGGCAGTAGAAGTGGAGGTTTAGTGATGGTCAGACACTGGTGAGGACGAAAAAAAACAAAACCTTTCTTCACTGCCCTCAGAGCGACCCAGATCAAGAGCAGCTAAACAACATCTGGCTGCACACCAGGAATGCCACATCTGCAAAGCCAGGGCTGCTCCAGGGCAGCAGAGGGCTCAAGAAGCAGAACAGAGGCACATGCAGCATCTTTCTCTGTGCCCACCACCCTGCAGACCACCCAGCCACAGCCTGAAGCTGCTCAGATATTTTCCATGTTTCTCCATGTCCCATTTAATGCCCACCACCATGCTGGAGCTATGGGAGAATAACTCCTCTCCCTGCTAACCAGAGCCAGACTGCCCCAGTGAAAGCCCCCAGGGTGATCCAAGGCATGTGAGATGGGCCCTTCTGAAAACGAAATCACAGGTGAAATTGCATTATTACTAATAAAATTACACATAAGGAAAGTCATTTGCTTTTTTCTCCCCCACAGGGTATCCATCTATTCCCAGAAATCATCTGTGGTACTGGGGTTACTGGTTCTGCACACCTGCCTGGGCTTTGGCAAAGCTTTTGGGGAGAACATTGATGGTTTATCCCAGAACCTTTTATCAGAAAGGACCTTAAAAACCATCTTGTTCAGCCTCCCTGCCATGGGCAGTGCCATCTTCCACTTGACCACCTTGCTCCAAGCCCCATCCAACCTGGCCTTTAACAACTCCTCTTGCCACAGCCACAGCTTCTCTTGGCAACCTGTACCAGGTCCTCCCCAACTTCACAGTCAAGAATTCTTAATTCACTTTCAGTTTAAAGCCATTTTCCCTCATCTTGCCACTGCATGCCCTTATCAAAAGTCCCTCTCCTCCTGATGTTTGAGTCTGACGTTAAACAGGAACATCTGGCATGTGGTTTTTGGGGGTTGACGGGGTTTCAGGGCACAGAAGTCTGGGAAGGGAGCAGATCAATCCCCTTGGAGCTCATCAACTTCCCAGGAAGGGGTTTGGCAGAGGTGGGGGGGTGGCTCTCTGGTCCTCAGTGGGACATGCAGTCTGCAAAACCCAAGGGCCAGAGCTGTAGGAATTCCAATCACAGAAAGTTCTCAAAATCTTGTGAATGCAAGCTCAGACACAGACATGAACACAGAGTTTGACCTGAGATCTTGGAAAAGGCTTCCACCTTTAAATCCAGAAGGATTTAGAAACCATGAATAAGAATGTGAGTTTGTAGTTTAAACAGAAAGACACTAAGTTAGGGTGTAGGAAGATTTAAGTTTTTAAAGTTAAGATGTGGAAGTAGTTATAAAGGTAATAAGAAGTTTAAGGTATGACAAGCAGTTTTGTGTGTCACTGTGTGATCGGGTAAGAATGTCCACAATGCAGCAAAGATGCATAAAACAAAATAATTGACTACTGATGTGAAAGTAGAAACATTCTTTTGTGGCAGAAGTTTATTGGCTGACTGATCTTTAAAAACCCTTGTGACCACTGACCACAAACATCTGGTGAACCTGGTGAAGATGCTCTCACTCCTTCATGAACCTATAGAAGATTAATCAATAATGTTTTAAGACCTCTCCCTCTCAAAATCCCAATACCCAGCATCAGAAGCTTCCCAAAAACCCTCACAAAGCATGATGAAATGACAAACCAAATCACCCAGGAGCTGGGAAATGCAAAGATAGGACCCTTCCAGCCTAGGGAAACATCCTATTGAACCACATGGGGATGGCAGCACCCAGCACCGCTGCCTGAGCATTCTCACTCTGTTAAAGACAGAAATATCTGTGTTAAAGACAGAAATACCAGGCTCTGTGCTCAAGCCATTGCTGGATGGAGCAGCTGAGGGCAGCCAAAGGAGCACATCCTGTGGGAACCCAGGATGTCCCTTTGACAGTCCTGGGTGATCTGAGCCCAGGCCAGGGGGGTTTGAAGCCTTGGCAGGGGGGTCAGAGACCCTGGCATGCAATCAGAAATCCTTGGGCTTTGAGTTTGATCCATAGAACAAATTGCCATCACTGTGTGAAGAAGTAAAAGTCACAAAAGTGTAGAGTTAGAATTCTTACTACAGTGAGCTGGAAGGCAAGATGGAGGGAACTGGGCCTTGTCCTGTCCTCCTTCCTTCTTCTTCCCAGCCTCCATCTCTTGGGTGACGGTGGCACTTTGGTATTGGTGTAAGGTAAAAGGACACAGTCTAACACAGGTGATAGCTATTGGAAAGTAATTATAAATAAAGTATACATAGTTTATAGTATAAAAGAGAGCACAGGCCCCGTGGGAGGGCAGAATGCCTTGGTCTGGCCTGCTGAACCTCTGCAGGCCAGGCTGAAAATGTTTTCTGATAATCAACAATAAACAACCTTGAAACCAAAAACTGAAGACTTCAGACTCATTCTTGGACAGCTGGGTTGGAGAACAGAGACTTTTTACACATCTTGGGGTCATCCTCACCACAGGAAACCCCGAGAACATTCCACCACCAGCAGCAGGAAGGGCTCCAGCTTCACATCCCTGCCACCAAGCAGAGCTGTGGAGCTGCAGGCCGGTAATTAGCGAGCAGGCAGCCGACAATTAACGAGGCCACCCCTCTGCTTCCTGCCCCGCCATGATTTATTCATCTGGCATCCCCAGTGGGCTGCAAAAGATAACGAGGCACTGAGTGCCTGCCGAGCCCATATGGCAATTTATTTCCCCTGCAAAGCTGCCTGAGTCGCTGGCCAAGAGGTTCCCTGGGCACAAAGGGATGAGCACAGAGCTGAGAGGGTTGGGGAGAGCCTGCTTCAGCCATGGGCTGCTATCCAAAAAAAACCAGGAGCAGCCTCAGCGTTACCACGAGTGGTTTTATCATGGAAACCATCCCAAAGAAACCCCCTTAGCTTCACACAAGCGGAGCGCTGGCCTAGATCTTGCCAAAGCAACGTGCAACATCTAATTAATATGGGGGCTCCTGTCTCCTTTGGGTGTTTTATTAAATATTATGCCCCAAATCAAGTTGTGGAGGCAGGGAACAGCTCCAGACCAGTGACAGTGGAGTAGGATGTGCTGCAGCAGCTTATTCCAGGCAATCTTGCTGATTGCTGGGCAGACACAGGGAAGGGAAGCTTGTCATTTAAATTAAATAAAAATGATGCATGTGGCTGCAGCCTTGTCCTAAAGTGAGTGTGGGGTGAGAGAGGCCAACCTTGGACTTGGAGCTGGGCTTTTCTCACAGCACCGAGGTAAATGAGAAGTTAATTAAGGGAAAATAATAAATAAAATCAGTGGGTTCTAGCTCGTTCTAACATTTCTGTTTTCTCAAGTCTGTTAATGTCCCAGCTTGCTCTGATTCAGGAAGACTTGGACGCTATTTAGAATTAAATATAAATCATGGAATCATTGGGGTTGGGAAAGACCTCCAAGATCAAATCCCACAAAAAATGTCCCCAGCGACCATACATACAGCTGGGTCAAGCCACAGCAAAATCAACAAGTCAACAGCCCCAAATGAGTCTAAATACCCAGATACAGCCATAGGAAACCACCTTGAGGACTTCCAAAACCGAGAACTTCCAACTTTCCTCTCCACACCACTCCCTCCCACCCTACCATGTGGGGACACACCATTCCCACGGTGGCTCCGAGCCACGCAGCCCAACCCAGCAGTGCCAAGAGATGGAGCACAGCCCAGCTACAACCAACAGGACACTCCCAATCCTTCCCACCAGCCCCACAGGGAAGGCTCCCACTCCCCCCAGCTGCCCACCTGGGCCGGGGGCTCTCCGGTACTTACTCCCACTCCTTCCTCCGTGCCTGGGGCGTGCTCTGCATCTTGTGTGCCTCGTGGGCCTTGATGATGTCCCTCTGCTCGATGAGCCCTCCCCGCCGGCGCTTGATGACGTCCGGGCTCACGGGCACCAGCTGGGCCAGCCCCAGATCCAGGGCTCCGCTGGCATCCGGGTGGCGGGAGCGGGAATCGTAGAGGGCGTCGAAGGAGGCGGCACGGGACACCAGGGCCTGGGCCAGGCTCTCGGGCTCCAGCAGGTTGCAGGACTGGGTGTTCTGCATGAGGCCCAGCCGGTGCTGGCGCCACGTCTCCTCCTCAGGCAGGGCCAGGATGCAGCGGGATGAGGCAGCATCCAGCTCAGCTGCCCTCGCCGGAGCGCCCATAGAGCATGTCCCGAATCCCAGCATGGCTGCTGCTGGTGGGGCTCATCACTCTGGAGGGGAGCAAGGCAGAGGGAGGCTCAGGGGTTTGCTGTGGATCTGGGTGGATTCCCTCCATCCCTCCCACATCAATCAGGAGTGCTGTTTCTCCTCCGTTTGTTGGGCTGGACCCTGTCACAGCAGGACATGCATCACTGGATGCCCAAGGTTAGGGCAAGGGGCAGCACCTCCTGCCTCCGTCATCCTTCCCAGCTTGGGCATCCTGAAACCTCTTGGACCTGCAGCTCCCTTATCCCATGGCCAGCCCTCCCTGGAGCAGCATAGCTTCATGAGATGGGAGAAGGGATTTAAGATGCCTGGATCAAACCAGCCCAGGCTCCTTCCATTTCTCTATGGCTGAGCATCCAGATCGCCCTCCAGCCCCACACTCAAGGGAAAGCCAGGCAGCCCTAGAAACAGGCAGCACTTCAGGAGGCTGGATGGGGAAATAGCAGCGTGGCTTTGAGTCAGGAGCTGCACGTGGGAGCCAAAGGAATAGTGCCAGGAACAGCACACGGAGCCGCGCTCCTTGGCCAAGCAAAGTAGGTGATGCCCTACAGACAGGAGATGCTCGAGTCCAAGGCTGTAGCCAAAGCCTTGCCATGGTGAAATGCTTTATTTTTGTGTTGGAAAAGCTCTGATCAGCATGTCATTGATGCAGGAAAGGCTTTGGTTTGGCATCCCCAGAAATTGCCCTGACAAAGGTGAAGCAGGGGAAGGAAAAAGCAGAAAGCAGCCAAAGCCTTCTTAACTCCATCTCCAGTGCAGGAGAAAGCAACCCAGCAAGGAAAAGGAGGATTTAAATTCCAGTCATGCAGCAAACTGAGCACGTCATCATCTTAACCCCTTCCCAGGGCATTGTTTGGCGATACCTCCAGAACAAACAGGGAGGTGAGAAGGGGGGTTGAGATAAAGGCTGGGGAACACCACACCAGAAGCAAAAATAAATGAAATACAGGGGGAAAAAATTATCAGTAACTGAAGGGACAACATGGAGCATGGCCTCCATCCTAGTCAAAATAAGCCTGACATTCCTCACAAGGGGAAGGGATGGAGGGCCCTGGGGAGTACCCCATTCCCTTCAGGTCTGTGGTGCTGCCCTGTAAACAGAAAGCATCCAAAGTCAACCTCAAATTTAAACCAGTCCAGCCCAAGGGATACTCAGCCCTTGGCAAGCTCTCCAGAAAGAAAAAGGCAACTGCCAGCAAGAGCCTCAGCAAATTAATTAGCACATTGATAAGACGAGTTGGGCTGCTCCCACTGAGAGCTATAAACAGATCCTTCACTCCACTACTTTGCTTACCCATGCGACTTTTTTTAGGAGCATTAATTACTTCTTCAAGTTCTGGACACCTTCATCATATCTAATTTTCACCAATTTCTGCTTTTCCTTTTCATATTGCTCTGCTCATTTTCAACCCTCCCCTCTTAAAGTTTGACTCCAGGTTTCTTTGGGTTTTGGGGGCTTTGTTTTGGTTTGGGTTTTTTTTCCTGTAGTTGGTGAGCTTTTTGATTTGGTTTTGGTTTTTTTGCTTGCTTAGGTTTTGCTTAGCTTCTGTTTGTTTTGGATTTTTATGGTTTTTTAAACAGCCATTAGCCTTGTTCCTTACCTAAAAATGTCCTTGGCAAGGACAGGAGGATTTCATGCACACCAAGTGTGAGCCCTCCAGGTTTCAGCCATGTCTGAGGACAATTAGCCAAGAGCAAATGAGGACAAATCCCAAAGAAAGGTCCAGCATCCCCACAGACACTGGCTCTGCTGATGCCTCCCAATTCATCTCCCACTCCAGCTGGCTCCCAGGCTCGGGGGCAAGTGAAAAAGCTCAGGCAGAGCCCTCAAACAAAACACTGAGAAAGTTTGAGGAAATAAATAGAAATAATTAGCTCTGCTTCCTCCCAAGCAAACGGGGCTCATGCTGCCAGCAGAACAAGCCATGTTCCCTCTGGAGAAGTGACAAGGAGAGAAGGGAGGATGCCAGAACATATTGTTAAGGAAAGCTGATGAGGTTTCGCACTAACGAGGGTGCTCGAGGGATGCCACATGCCAGGTACAGAGCATCTGGCATCAGGGCACTTGCCCCTCTTCTGCCCTTTGGACCCCTCCTCACACTGAAAACAAACATTTCCTTTTTCCCCAAAATCGGAATTAATGGGGAAAACACCACATTGGCTCATGTAATTTGGCTTCTGCTGTTTAAATGCCAGCCCTGCCCCTGTTGGTGGGAACCCACAGCTTGGGCTGTGCTGGGAAGAGACATGACCAGAGCCACCTGGGTTATGGAGCCACCCAGCAGCCCTGCCTCAAGCCTGGATTTTCTTAATAACGCAGAATTTGTCTCTGTGTGTGTCACAAAATGGCCTGGGTTGGGAAAAACCTTTAATTTCATCTAGTTCCAAGTCCCCTGAAAAAGGCAAGGACACCTTCCACTATCCCAGGCTGCTCCAAGCCCTGTCCAGCCTGGCTTTGAACACTTCCAGGGGTGAGGCAGCCACAGCTTCTCTGGGCAACCTGTGTTAGGGCTTCACCAGCCTCACAGGGCAGAATTTTTTCCTAATAACTACCTTAAACCTACTCTGTCAGTGTGAGTGGCTTCAGTGTGAAGCCATTCCCCTTTGTCCTGTCACTCCAGGCCCTCATAAATATCTCCTCTCCTTTTTTCTTGTAGGCTCCCTTCAGGTTTCAGCACCTCTGAGCCCTTCCAAATGCAAATCAGCCCATTCTTGGGAATAAACCCAGGTTGCCACACAGCTCCCTGTTAACAGCCAGGCAGAAGATGACCTCACACCTCCACTAATGACAATTAGGGGTAAGAAACAGCATATCCATCTGTATTGACCCCACATGTGGTTTCCCACAGGTGATCCCGGCTGATGCTCTCTGTATCTCTGCTGGTGTGACTGGGATGCAGCAGAGACGTGGGACAGCCCCTGCCATGGGAACAGGGATGTCACTGCCCAGCAATGGGACACTGGGCTGTATTTGATACAGGAGACCCAAGGAACTGCTGCACTGTGACACAAAGCTGACTTTCAGTACATTAAAATGAAGTCTCCAGAAGCTCTCACCTACCAAATTTCATTCTAAAAGCAATAAAAGTCAGGAAATTCACTGCTTGCTCCTTCTGTGGAGAAATTTTCTGGGTAAAACCATGGCCACAGGGCACTGAGAATGGCCAAACTGAATTAGAGAGGGGATATTCAGCTACAAAAACATTGGCACTTTCACTTGCACAGTGGCTGGGAACAGCGTGCGGCTCCCAGGGCACAGCTGAGGACATGGGTCACCCAGCTGTGTTGGCACAGCTGGATCTCNTTCCCAGAACTTCCCAGAACTTCCCTTCCCAGAACTTCCCAGAACTGCCCGGAATTTACACAGCCAAACAGGGCAGAACACGGAGCAGCCCTGGTCCCTCGGCCTGGACATCAGTGTGGGCTGAAATGCGACACAAAACCAGCATGCCCACCCCACAAACCAGCGAAAAAGGCTTTTCAAGCACCAGAGCACAAGCGATGGAAGAAGAAAAACACACAGATCCTCTCTACAGCATCCTCAAGAGACCCAACCCTGTTATCTCAACCCCAGCCACGTGCCACAGCCCCAGCAGGCCGGAGACCCTGAGATCTCACACACCATGCTTCATTTTTTTTTTCCCTCTGGCAGCTGATTAACTAATAAAGAGCTGCAGGGAAGAGCAGGTTCCCAGCAGCAGCTCTGCCCTCCGAAGAGGAAATTCCTTTTAGGGTTTTTCTTCGCCCTGTGTTTGTGTTACAATGGCAGCAATCAAAGCCTTTAGCCAAGTAACGATCTATTATTACCATAATAACTACACTCAGCACTTAAGGCGCTGGGTGAGCTCTTTGCTTCCATTATCTGAACAACTTTTACCAAAACCCCCGGAGTTAAAGCGAAAGGTTTAAGGCTGTGCCGGTCCACAGGGCTGATCTTCCCCAGGCAGCACTGCAATGCTGAGCTCCAACACTGCCACAAGCCCCGGAGAGCAGGGAAGCAGAGATCCCTTCCCGGCCAGGGCAGGATGGACAAACCCTGTGGCTGCTGTGTATTCCACAGCAACAAAGCTGCTGGAGCCCTCCAAACGTGGTTCCACACCCCAGCAGCCTTCCCTGGGGATTTGGAGGATGATTTTGATAGCAGCATCAGAGCAAGAAGCTGTTGAATATATCTATAATATATATAGATGAGTCAAGAGGCTATCCAGAAATGGGGCTAGACAGAGTTAAAGGAATTAAGTAGGTATTTATTAAAAAGGCCTTCAAAGGATACACCTTGGGCAGTACAAGAGCCCAGCTGTGGCTACACCCAAGATGGACAATGAGCCATGAGTTTTCACACTTTTATAAGTTTTGGTCCATTTCCATATTGGAGTTAATTGTCCAATGACAGCTCCAGATGCTGCAGTCCCACCGTCCCAGGTTGCTCTCCTCAATTTGCTACTATTTACTCTTTTTGGGCCTGAAGCTGCAACCATGTCCTTGGTTCTGGAGCTGGAAAAGAATTGTTCTGTCTGACTGAGCTGTGAAGAGAACTTGCTAACACTTTATATGAAGTCCAGAGTTATGTACCAATGCAGTACAGAATCTGGAAAATATGAAAGCTCAAACTTAAGGCATCAATATGAAAAAAATATATGATACTATCTATATATACACATAATATAAATCTATATGAAAACATCTAGGATGCTGCTCCCAAGCACCTTGGGGACACCCCAAGGATTCTCCACTCCAACAGCCCACTGGAGATGTCTCCTCCCCAGCCTGGCTGGATATCCCACATGCTGGGATATCTTGGCCTGGTTCCACCCTTCCCAAGGCACAGGGACGCTCCCCTGCTGCCCCTTCCCTCCGACTCACCGACCTGCTTTTCCCCAGTCAGGAGAAAAACCACATCTTGGTTTCCAAGACAATCAAGAGCCTCTCTCCACTGATCCATGCTTGCCATGAGCTGCTGATTCCCAGTCCCTGCTCCAAGGGGGAAGGGGAGCTCAGGCAGCGTGGAAAAGCAGAGCACCGAAGCTCCGAGCGCTCAGAAGAATTTCAGCGTGGGGCCTTTCCAAACAGAGACAGATGGGCTGTGAGAGAGGCTGATTCATCCTCGTGGCCTTTTCCTCTCCTGCCACGTGCACTTCCCCTCGCAGTGACATGGATGCTGGGGTGGATAAGCCCTGCCTGGGTCACCCCTGGGTGCTTCAGCCCAGCATGGTGGCTGTGGGAGCCAGCTGGTGAATGGGTTATTTTTAGGCAAGTCATTTGATACTGGGCAAAAGTTTGTGGGATTAAACCTCCCTCCCCAAACCCCCAGCACTGGCAGATTTGTAGTGATTCTAGTAGGAAGAACTGCTCCCAGCATCTCTGGGACCCAGTGAGAGCTAGGGCTGCATTCCAGGCTTGGGAGCTTTACACCAGTCAGAGAGGGATTTAAGGTGGGAAGGAAGGAAGGAAAGGAAGAAAGATGTTTACAGGCAAAGGCTCCTTGCACAGATATAGTCCTACACACAGCAAAAGGTGTGGATGAAAGGATCAGGTCAAATGTACCAAAATAGGAGAGTCAGGAAAGGCAGCATCACATGTTCCAGTGTGTTGAGGGCAGAGGGACGTGGTGGAATCAAAGAAAGGCAGCTTGGCTCTAAAACCACCATTTTCTCATCACCCACTCATATATTACACACTATTTTTTGGGTCATCGTGGTACCAAAACAACACAACAAAGGCACCTGGAACACCTGCAAAGATCAGATGGAGGAAAGAGCAGAGCTTGGAATACCCAGGAGCTGCTTCAGGGTGGGAGAAGCTTCAGCAGCAGACATCACACAACCTTTTGTCTGGGAAACAGCTTTTGTTCTGCCACAGCAGCACTGTCACAGCTGGAGTGATGCTCCAGCAGCAGAGTCCACTCCTCAGTGGCCTCAGCACCACTTCTTCCCAGGAAAAGCTGAGCTGAGCCCAGATGGAGCCAGGCTGCTGCTCAGGCCCCATCCCAGGAAGGAGGCATCTCCAAGGCCAGCAAGGCCCCAGGGGCTATGAGGGCTCACCTCAGGTAACACAGCCCTGAGCACAGAAGCCCTCCTGCACAGCACCATTCCCAGCTTTAGGAATACCAAAACATGAAATTATCTCATTTCTCCCTTAAGAGCAACTGTTAAACAACACCACTAACTATTTATATAAGTGTACGTCAAAGAACTCAGCGCTCATGCAGCACAGAGAGCTGGGAGAGATGGAGACTACCAGGGAGCAGGACCCCAGGACTGGTGCAGGCAGCAAACCCCAGCTCCAAGGATGCTTTCAGAGCATGGGCAGGTACATCCCTGCTGGGGTGGCAATGAAAGGCAGGGCTCTCTGGCCTGGCACAGGGGCAAAAACAGTCACAGCGACTGGGAACACCCATCCTAACAACCCAAACTTCCTCCTGCACCGCCTTTGAGACAGCCTCATCTCAGCCCCTCTCCCTGCTGGGCAGGCAGGTCTCTGCAGCTCAAGGCAAGACACCCCTCATCACACATCCACCACCCCCAATTCCAGCTCCACAGCTGCATCCCAAATCCCCAGAAGAGCAGAGCAAAGGCGGGCAGACAGACCTGAGGGGGTGTGTGCCATCCGCCGTGGGCAGGAGCGGGGAAAAAGAGACAATGCCTGGCACAGCTCAGCCTTCCCCTTCCACGTACCAGCTCTTCCACCCAGCAGGGGCAAGGGATTGCTCCGGTGGGAGCAGCTCTGCAAACAGCAGGGCCCAAGCTTGGCAATGGGAATAATCCAGGATGGGAAAGCCAGAGGGATTCGTGCGCCGGCAGCGTCCAGAGCCCAGCTGAGCACAGCCAGAGAGCGTGCCCTGAGGAGTTTGCTTTCCAAAGAAGGGCACAGCCAGGACTCCTTAAGACAATTTCCAGGCCACCCTCCAGGAATTAGCTCTGCTCCTGCAGCAGAGTACAGGCTGTCACCCCCATGGAACTACACTGCCCTTCTCCCTCTGCTCCCACTGTGAGAAGATGCTCGTAGGAAAGGAGGAACAACCTTTCTGGGCTCCCTGCAGCCAAAGTAAAGCACAGGTATGGAAACAGCCCAGGCTGATTGGCCTCAAACTGCCCCCTTGCCCAGCCACAGGCACAGGGAGAGTGGCATCTCCACTGCCCAGCCTGCTATTCCCTGGATATTTGGTGATCCAGGAGCCAGTGCATGCAGGTGGCCCCAGACAGAGCATAAATTACATTTTTTTTAAGTGCACAGCAGCAACACTGACTCTGCACATCACACCTCAGCTGCTCCCACACCCGAGCAATGGGAATATGGGAAGCAGTGCTGCCAAGCCTGGTAATTCAGCCTGAGCTGGCACATTTCAAAGGGGACAAGAGAACCCACTCGACATCAAAGTTCAGCATCAATCCCCATCTCCCTGAGCCCTAAAGCAGCTGAAGAATTGCCAAGGTATGGTGAGGAGCAGGAGCTGCCTGCATGAGTAGGGTGTGTTAGAAGTTGCTGTGCAACAGAGGAAGAAAATGCTTTTAAAAATAAATAGAGCAGCCTCTGGGAAGCACTGCTGGCAGGAGGAAGCCAGCCCTGGTTCCTCACTGCAGAGCACCTGGGAGGAGGCAGCTTGCAGGAAAGAGCTGAGGGACATCAGGTCAGCTTGAAACCATAGATGTAAAGAGGATTTGATGTAGATAGAGAAGGAAAAATAGGGAGCCATGCGTGAAGTGCTTGGTTGTCCTGTGCACTGCCTTGGGAAAAGTTTGTTTGCCTGTGTCAAGGTTGAACACACATGGTCCCAGGATCCCAGAAAGATTTGGCTTGGAAGGGACCTTAAAGCCCATCAAGTTCAAACTACCATGCCATGGGAAGAAGAATTTTGTCCCTAGGCTCCCCAGAGGGTTGTTCCTGGCCCAAGTGGCACCCGCTGCATCCCAGGCATCACTGGCCCTCATCCTAGTCCTGGCTTCATGCTCCAACTCATGGCTTCACCAAAAACACCTGCCTTAGCCAGGAGCTGGGATGGGGCAGGAAGAACACCCAAAACACCTGCCTTAGCCAGGAGCTGGGATGGGGCAGGAAGGACACACAGCTTGGATTGCAGCATCACAGGGTGTCGGCATCCCGTGGCCACAAAATCAGTGTTTAACCTGGCAAAGGCAGGGAAAACGAGCTCTCATTTCCAACTCTGCCTTGGCTGAGGTGACTCACGAGCCACAATGTGTGTCAGTGCTGAATAGACCTGCACAGGTGTAATTATTCCATCCTGGAAACAGTGGATTCCTGGCAAAAGGAGTCACAGCACCCCTGAGAGGGGAAAACAAAGGGATGCCACGAAGGTGAGCGACAGCAGGCTTTATTCTTCTTTGACTTCTGCTCCTATTATGCAGACAGACTTGCTGAAAAGGTCTCATTGTTTGTGCAAAAATGAAGACAATCTCTTGCACAAATTGCACGGTGAGGAAGGGAAGGGGATAAAGGATAAGTCTGGCCTGACATGCTGGGGGGGAAGAAATTCCTCCTGGTGAGGGTGGCGAGACAAAGGTTGCCCAGAGAAGTTGTGAATGCCCCATCCCTGGAAGTGTTCAAAGCCACTTTGAGCAACCTGGTCTCATGGGAAGTGTCCCCCCATGGGACTGATGATCTTTAAGATCCTTTCCAACCCAAACCATTCCAGAATTCCATGGAGAGCAGGTGCTATGCGTCCTCCACTGCAGGGTCCTCACCAGCATCTACAGCCACAAGCATAAGGACCAAGCAGACCCCTAAATCCCTGGCAAACAGAGCAAAACCTTCCTGATTCCACCTTCAAGGAGGAAAATCAGGTTTTCCTTTTGTTCCTTCACCCAGGCCTTCTATAACCAGTCCCTGTTCACCTTACACACCACAGAGAACCGAGTGGATTTGTCTTATCCTGGCCTGAGCAGGGTTGGGACAAATGGACAATAAAAAACAATTTCTTGCACTGGCAGCATCACACATGCACAAATCAAGCCCTGAGGACTCTTCAGCAAGCAACCAGCTTCCCTACTGGCTCGGAGAGATGTCCCAGAACACCCTGCAGCTCAGGGCCAACAGCCTGGACCAGCCCCTCTCCTTCCTCCTATTCCACATCTTTCCCTGTTCCTGCCATCCTCAGCCACTCCAAGATGCTACACACCCCCAGAGCTCATCCCCTGAGCCCAGTTTCTCCCACACTTTGGAAGATGGGAAAAAAACAAATAAATGTTATTGTGGAGCTAAAAAGAACACTTCAGCCATCCTGCTTCTTCCACCAGGACTAATAACCTGGCTCAGCAAGCACTCAGTTCTCACCTCCTACTTAATGCACACACCCCCAGGAAGTCCCAGGGGCCCTTCTCCTGCTCAGGGGACACCACCAAATCCCTCAGGAAAGCCTGGCTGCCTCCTCTTGGGTGCCTCAGGCTGGACCCTGCAGAGGGCCGTGGTCTAAGCCAGCCTGGCCATGAGCCCAGATGCTTTGCTAAGGTGCCAAGTGAAGGGTCTGTGCTTCTGGAAACCATTTGGAGGCACTGCTCTTTCAGATACACACAGCTTGACCCCAGCCACCATCAGTGGTCTCTCCTCCCTCCAGCAATACAGCTTTGCCCCCAACTCCCATGCCAATTCCCGCTCCAAACCGCAGCCACAGCCCTGTCGATCGCCCACCATCTGCCTTGCCTCCTTGCAGCCAGCAATTCCAGCACCTCCCTTTGGA
The DNA here is from genome assembly GCA_013399455.1 of Anthoscopus minutus. Lineage (NCBI taxonomy): Eukaryota > Metazoa > Chordata > Aves > Passeriformes > Paridae > Anthoscopus > Anthoscopus minutus. The sequence goes on along the minus strand of VWYI01037563.1, from coordinate 661,928 downwards.
CCAAAGCCACTGTCTTTTTGTTGGGCTCCCTCTCCTCCTCTAAATGCTTTTTTCTTTCAACAAGAGCTCATCCAGAGCTGCTTTCCCTTCTTTTATCTGCTCGCTACAATCCGCGAGTAGAATTCCCTCCCTCTCCTCTTTGTGGCATTATTTCATCTCTGCTGTTCCATCTCTCTGAAGCACATTTCTCGGAATAATTTGTGCCACAGCAACCTTCTTGCCAGAGAGCTGCTTTGTGGGACACTTAAGCATGGTGCAAATGAGCTCAAATTAAGGATGAGACTAATTCATGGAGCAGAGGAGGGCAGGCACAGCCAGGAATAACAGCCTAGCCCCAAGCTCCAAGCTTGGCACTGCTGACAGCTGGAGCCTGAGAAGATCCAGCAGGAAAAGAGCCATTTCTTACACCAGTCTTTCTATAAGATGTGCATCAGTCCAGCCCAAAATTCTCCCCAGCCCTGGCTGAGCAGCCAGTCCAGGCATGGAGCTGGAAAGAGTTTTGCACCCACCCAAGCTGACTGCTCCACTCATCAGCTCCATCTCCCTACTGAAATGATGCCCCACAGCTCAATCTGCTCCTAAACCCACCATGGAATTTGCCCTTTTGCAGCAGCACATGACCTTGGAGCTTGGACCTCACCCCATTTGCAAACATCAGCCACTGCGGTGGCTGCTCGCTGGTGGCTCCCCATCCTTCCCTCTCCAGCTCTGGGAAGGAAAGGCTCCTCTAAACAAGGCTCCTCCACAGGCCACACACAGAGCTCTTTTTACACCAGGGAGCTGTCATCTGGAATTTTTAGACATCTCCAGGACAGCTGAGGCCTGGTAGAGCGAGACTGAGGGCGTATGTCACCCAGGCTGCACACACCAGGGCAGCTCTCCTCCAGCATGGCACGGCCAGCTGGCACTGCCCAATTGTCCAGCATGGCCCCACCACCCCCACACCGGACACTAGCAGAGCCTATTGGCTTCCAGCCCCTCGGCAGGGCTATTTCTGGCAGCATCACTCCCCCTCTCTCTGCTCTTGCTCACTCACTCCTTCCTAAATAGCTTCACACCACTGATTTTCCCCATGCCAGCCATCCACCGTCTGCCAGCAGCTTTTGGAGAGCCAGCAGCATGTTGGAGCTGGGGAGAACCAAGCAATCATCCTTTACAGCCCTCAGCCCCCACCAGCACAGCTCAAAGTGGCAGCAACCAAAATCCATCCCTCCCAGAAGGGACCACGCTGACACATCCACCCTTCCCAGACTGGCACTGATACATGACTGCCATCCAACATTTCGGGTTTAAACCAGGTCATTTTCCTGCTTTGAAACTTGTTTGTGTGTCAGCTGCCAGCTGAACCACTTGTGAGGGCTTCAGTCTTCCTCCAGGGTCTGTGGATCTTCTTGGGGCACATTAAAACTCCATCACACTACACACCAGCACAGAACCACCATTTGGGAACACTACACTTGTGTGTTCCTGGGTTTTACACCCTTCCCTTTGCCTAAAATGGACTGGACAATCCCAGAAATTTGTCACAAGCTAAAAACAGGGGGTGCTCAAAGCCTGTGAGCAACCAGATGGGATCTCCCATCTCACAGAGATGTCCACAGGGTCAGCACTGCAGCCACGACCAGGCATCTCCAGAAAAGCCAAGGCTTCCCCTAAAGCAGTGAGCAGGACTGAGTTTATGGCACCTCCAGCTCCAGGAGGTGTTCACAGGCTCTGCCCCACAGCCACACAGCTCTGTCACCCTCCACAAGTGACACTCAGCTCATCACTGCACTGGGGCCCACTGAATCATCAGCCTCAATCAATGGTTTGGACTGGGAGGAACCTTGAAGGTGAACTTGTTCCTGTGCCATGGGCAGGGACACCAGGTCGCTCCAAGCTCTGTCCAGCCTGGCCTTGAACACTTCCAGGAATGGGGCAGGAAAACAGGTGAAGGCAAATGGTCTGTCCTGGTTCTTTTTCCTGTGAGTGAACAAGACCAACATGCCAAGAGGGAGGGAAGCAGGCCTTGTGTCCAGAACGTTGCTCTTCTCCCTTCCCCTGCTTGTGAGTGCCTCATCCCTGGAAGTGTTCAAAGTCACTTTGAGCAGCCAGGTCTCATGGAAGGTGTCCCCCCATGGCAGGGAGTACTAGGCCAAGATGATCTTTCCAGGTCCCTTCCAACCCAAACCATTCCAGAATTTATTGAGGAAGCACCAGCTGGACACGAAGACATAAATCTGCCACATCTCCTCCAAAAACACCCTTGAGCCAAAGCACTGACACCTTCAAGCTAAAACTACTCCTACACATGAACCAGCACAATACAGACCAGAGCAGATCCCTGACATTTTGCCCAACTCCGAGGCACATCCCACAGCCCCTTGGGATGGATCCCCAGCCTTCCAGCACCTTGGCTCATTCCTACCGTGCTCAGGTTTATTTTTCAGAGAAAACCTGGCCCCAGAAGCTCAGCAGGAAAGCTTTTTAGCACCAGTGAGTGCCCAAGGAAGGTGTCGAGCCACCTGCAAAGAGCTTCCCAAGCTGTCAGCATCCCTGCAGTGCCAGGAGGCACAAAGACTCAACAAAGCCTTGGCACCCAAGGTAGCCTTCTGGAGAAGCTTTTTGGAAGCAAGAATAATCCACAGAGGTTTAAGGCTCTTTCCAGCCACTTCAGATTTCCAGCCAAAAGTGTGTGATCACCCATACCCTGGTGGGGATCCAAGAGCAAGCCCAGGTATTCACCTCACTTCCAAGAATCCAAGGTGTCCCACACTGCCCCAGAAAACTGCCAGGAGCTGAGCCAACATCTCTGGGTCAAGATTCCTTCATCTCCAGGCTTTCCCACCCCACTTGGAAACCAAAGCACCACAGCACAGACCCCACCACACAGCCTAACCCCTCCAAATAAGCCTTGGCTGAGGGTGCTATGCACCAAGCAATGCATTTCTAAAAGAGGTTTGGGTGCTTTCCACATCCCACAGGAGCTGTAACACAAGGCCAGTGCTGAGTGTTTCTAAAATTCTCAGTCTGATGCGAGACGTGGAGCCCCGTGTATGTGGAGCCTGCTTGAAGCGGCTAACGGGTTGCAATTTTTCCAAGCTTGCTACTTCCATATGCCAGGAGGGAAAAAAAATAATAATAGAAAAAAAAAAAGCCCTAAATCAGAGCAGTGATAAATTTCTAAAGCTACTGTAGCAAAAATAAAAAACAAACCTGTGGTAGAAGCAGAAGCAGCCTCCCAGAAATTTCCCTGTGTTACAAATGCCAAATTAAGTCAAAAGGAAGAGGAGGGGGAAAACCTACTTCCATAACAACATATTGTGGACAAAAGGACAACAATTACCATGGTCTGTCACTGCTGCTGTCGAATTCAGCATCCACTGCAGCAGGTCATTATTTGAGAAGTAAAAACCTGCACTTTCACCCCCAAAGCAGGGCATGGAAACACAGGCTGGCCCCACAGTGCCTTGGGAGAATAAGAAGCATGCAGGCACCAGGCTGTCACCTAATGGGACTTAACAAGGAGTGGCAGGGATGAGAGTTAACCCTAAACCCAGCAGAACTGGCCTGATTTGTTTCTGGGACCACTTGATCCCACCAGGCTGATGCAGAGAGCTTGGACATCTCCTGTGCCAAGTGCACCCTTACGGTGCAGAGCAGGGAAGAAAAGGCTCAACCCTCCCCAAGCCAAACCTGCAGAGAGCTCCTCAGCATCCCCAGGGTCAGCTCTGACCCAGCCATAAGTTTTCCATCCAGGAATGTCTCAGGCAGTGAGCCCTTCACTTCCAGCATGACCCAAGCTCAGGTCCCAGCACGGAGCTGAAATCATGGTGCCATCCCAATCCACCACAGTGTGCCCCAGAGACCCTGCAAACTAATGATGCTTTACTTGTTTTTGAAAACCCTGGAGTCTGCAGGCAGGAAATCAGGGAAAATCCAGCTCACTCCAGGGGAAAGGCTGGCCCAGCCCAAGGCACCATGCCATGGAGATGCAGTCCTGGCTCAGAACTAGAGGAGCAGCAGTGCCTGACAATTCCCAAAGCATCTCCAGCCACTGTGGCTTCAGGAAAACACACACCAGGCAAGCTGCTTGATTTCCTGAAGAGTCCAGAAAAGAATCTTGATGTGGAAATTTGTGAGTTTGGAGTAGAGATGAGAAATTGTGTCATTTTGGTGTTCAGAAGATCAAATAGAGGCAACAGCATCCTCAACTCCACCAAGCATCACTGAGAGGCCACCAGAGTAAAATGCTCTACAAGCAAAATTGGGTTGGACAAGAAGTCCCTCCCAGTCCTCCCTCCTTGTCCCCAGTTTCAGAAAACAGACCTGAAAAAGTTAACACAAGAAGCTAGGAGTTCACACAAGAAGCTAAGAATAAATACAAGAGCTAGTGGTTTTCAGCTAATTTTTTTTATGACAAACTAAAAGCCTCACACGTTTCTATATCCCAGTGCAATGTTTACATTCCTCAGCTGAAGGAAACAGCAGGAGCAGCCCAGAGCCTGCAGCATTCAACCTTTGAATCCACAAAACGACAGATCTGCCCCAAAACATTGGGCGAAAAGGGATTAAAAACCCAAAGAAAGACATTTAATGCAACCAACACACGAGGAGACCTTTTCAATTCACCCACACCCTCCAGCCCTTTAGAAACACATTAAGCACTCCAAGACAGATTTTATATATTGTGATGGGGACCATGCATGGCCTGGGGGAGCTGATTTGTCTTCTCACAGTGATGCACAGCCACAGCCACCAGCAGCCCAGGTGATTTGATGGGTGCAGAACTTGCACTGAGGCACCAGAATCACACAGGCAACTTCTTTCTGTGGCCACATCCACCTAGCCCAGCTTCAGAGAAGCCCCTAAAGTCCAGGCAGGGAATGCGGAGGTTATTCCCACCCCAACGTGCCAGTGTGAGTTAGCTCATCACAACAAAGCAGCTGGATGTGCCTGGGCAGGTGGAAACATTCCCCAATGCAATCCTACATAGCAATAAAATAATAATAATGTGCTGCAAGACAGGGTGATCAATTCTTAGTGTAGGGAACTTGTGTTTTCTAACAGCAAGAATCCAATATCACCCAGAAAGGAGAACTGTCAAGGCTCAGCACTTATTCTGTAGCTCCAGGAGCCACATTCTACTTATTTGCCAAGTCTGGTCTGTTTAATATAGAAAAAAATCCCACCTGAATTATTAAGGGAACTGATGAATAACAGAGAGAGATGAAAACACTGTCAGTTGCTCCCTCTCCGATCTACCCAACCTGATTTTTTTCCAAGCATTTAAATCCTCGCTTTGGCTCTGCTCCTGCTGCTGGGCACTTCATTCACAGTGTAAGCCTTTATTAGCAAAATACATATTTGAGCCATCAGAGCAGCTTCAGCTTTTCTTTTCATCACCTCACCTCAGCTCATCCCGGGATGAGCTGCACGGTGAGGGGAGCAGGGAAAACACAAGAGCTTAGCAAATTCAAAACAAAGAGAACAGCCCTTGGGGGAGAAAGAGCGGCACAATTAAAACATTAATTCAGGTTACAGCTTTTGCTCTGGGTGAGCTCCAGTCACCCAAAAATCCCAGCAAGGGATAGAACCAGGTCAGAGCCCAGCTCTGAGGCTCAGCCACAGCCCCGGGCACACCAAAGCCCTCTCTGAGGCAGAAGCTGCAAAACCCCCTCCCTTCAGAGGGAGAGGAAAACAAGCTCCAGCTCTCATGAAGCAAATTAAATACCTGGAATAACAAGTAGGAAATAGGTGACGGCTTCAAGGCTAATAAACCCTTTGAGCAACGCTTAACTGCTCCCTGCATGAGCAACACAGACAAAGTGACTAAAACAAAGTCACGACAGGCACAAGGGAGTCGAGTGAGACGTGGCAGCAACCAAGGGAGTTTTGGCAGGTGGCTGGAAGAGGGCACTGGCACAGGAAGCAGGCAGGACACGCTGCAGCATCCCTGGCCACACAGTGCTGGGAGAAGGGAAGCGCCACTCCAAAGGTCCAGCTCATAACTCAGTGGGAGATGGGTAAAATCCTGCAGCAGAGGGAGGAATTCTTCCTGAAAGATCTTTAATAAGATGCTGCCTGCTCAGGGTGTGGGGTGGTAGCCGGGCACAGGGCAGGAGAAATCTCCTGAGGGCAAAAAAGCAGCAAGAAGGGGAGAGAAAAAAGAAAAAAACGTCATTTTATCTGGTGGAAACTGCCTACTCCCAACACAGCAGACACACTTGATTTCAGTTTTGCTTTTTATATCACATCCACCACAAGAAAAACAGCACCAGATTTAAAAGATGGCTTTCAAACCTGAAGTCTCCAAACCTTTGGCTTCCTATTGCCCTTCCTGTTGCATACACCATCAAATTTGGATGCTTTTAAAGCTTCTATCCTCTTCTCACCCTTTTTACTGGTTCTCATGATTTTGCCTGGTGCAAACCAGCTTTACTCCACAGAAACATTTCAATTTCAACCAAACTTCTGCTTCCAAGGCTGGGGACATCCCTGTCTGTGGCCACCACACCACATCCTGGTCCAACGAACGGGATGTCTGTGGATTCCCTAGATCACCACGAGGAGCTGATTTCCTCCCTTCCTTGCTCAGCATCATCCCAACCAACAAAAAGGCATTTAGGAGCATTCCTCACCCCTTGTGATGCTGCAAAGTGCTCCAAGACCTGGCAGCGCTTCTGATGCCCCTGAGATCTACAGAGGAGATGGCCTGGTGCTGGCCCTGGGACAGCACCAGGGGTGACAGCCAGGCTGGAAGGGGAAGCAGCCTCTCCCAGAGCTCAGGACCCAAAAAAGAGTGTTGACAGGACAGCAGGCAGTAGGTAGATGTACAGGGTACAAGAGTGGTGGCTTTCCAGCTTGGATCAGAAGCAGGCTGGAAGGAGAGGGAGGAGCTGCACAGACAGGTGTGAACCTGGATAAAGCAAAGCTCTCCTGCCAGGACCAGCTTCCCACAGGATTACTGCACCCATCCAGCTCCAGACCAGCTGACATCCAACCCATTCCTGCTGCCTGTCCATCCCAACCCACCTTGGACACAGACCAAGGGCTGGAAGGATGGGCAGGGCTGCACTGGCAGAGTGACCAGCAACCTAGAGCAGCCTCCAGGCCAGCACCAGCCTCCAAAGGTGGAACAGGGAGGCAGGAACACCACTGAGCACAGAGCAAGGAGGACCAAAAGAAAGGAAAAGTAAAGAGGCACACAAAGGATCCATAAATCCCCACAGAGATGTGGAAAAGCCACATGAGCACCATCTCGCCAGAGGACACCGGTGAAGCAGCAGCCACCAGGCACTGACACCGAGCAAGAGATCAACCCAGACCCCTCTTCATCCTCCTCCTCCTCCTCCTCCCAGGAATCTGGCACCCTGGAAAAACCTGCCCAGCCTTTGCATTCTGCAAACCTCAGCTCTAAAAATAAACGGTGCAAGTGACACATTTCACACGGAGCCGGCGAGCGCAGCCCACGGAACCAGACTCACTTCGCATCAGGGACAGGTTTTGTAAACAGGACTTTTTTAAGGTTGCTTAGTAAGCCATAATCAAACATCCAAAGCCATCGTTTGGTGGAGCAGAACTGAAGGAGGGACCCCATCACAGGGAAAAATCCCGCAGAGGAAAACAGGGTGGGGAAAACTCAAGGGCTGGCCCCTGTTTCGCAGCACGTCCCCTATGCCTCAACTCACACTTGTAAGATTTTAAGATGTAGTTTCTCACCCTGTATCACACCATAAGAAGGGTCCCAGCTCCAGCCATGCCCACAGCAACAATACTCCCCTCACCAGCTGCTTCCAGAGAAAAAAACTCCTGTTTTTAGGGAAAGCAGAGGCTCAGAGATTGGCCAGACACTGCTGGGGGGCTCTGCCCCACCTCCCAATCCCTCAAATAAGCAGGGTGTGATCCTTCCCTGGCTGCTGCAGCCATTCCCCAGGGGCCAGGATGAGAGGCAGAGCAGCAGGAAGAGTAGCCCGAAGTGTTGCTCAGCTAATCAGAGTAATTAAAATTAAGTAAAAAACCATCTTGAGTGACTCCTATTAGTTACAGCCTGATTTTCTCAGGCACAGTCAACACACGAGGTTTCAATTAAAACTCATCTCAAAACCAACATGGAAGCAGCCCCCTGACCCACCATGGGGCTCATCCAGGACATGGGAACATGCACAAGAGGTGCTCTTTTCCTTGAAGGACTTGGTTTAATTAATTTTAAACCGGGTATGATTTCCCAGCCCTGCTTGGGAAACCTCAGCACCTTCTGCCTGCAGCTGGGACAAACAAGGCAAGGGGAATGGATACGCTCTTGTGCACCAGAAAACTTCACCAAAATATTAATTTTTAATCACAGCTTAATGAGCTCTCTCCAGAGATGTGCTGTCAGGGGTAAGGCTCAGCGTTGCCCAGGCCTGCCCACACCTCTGTGCTTTGAGGCACCTTTCCAGCTGGCTTGTGCTTATTTATAGGCAGCAATCCCTGGAGAACCACGGGAGCAGATGAAGCTCAGCCCCTTCCCCCTGACAACTTTGAGCTTTCTGCTGCCTGAGATCAGGCTCAGACATTTCCAAGCATCTCGCCAATGCCTGAGGGCAGGTGCTGCACACAGGAGCTCGGGGTGTTTTTAACGGGATCCCCCATTCCCTACTCGTTAAGTGAGAGGAAATCGAGTGTTTTGGCACTGAAGAAATAGAACAATAACCCCGGACCAGGCTGGGAAGTGCAGATGCCTGTGGATGGCAAACTGTGGGAAGCAGGTGATTTGGTGCCCATGCTGCGTCGTTTAAACAACTGCCTGGAAAACCCAATATTGGATTTAAATCCACAAGAGGCAGCCTCTGAAGCAGGGAGCATGGATCCCAACATATCTCTGCCAAACAGGAGGAAAACAACCCTTCTGAGCCAATAAATAACACAGCTGAGCACGCTTGGAGGGTCACCTAGACATGGGATTTTTTTGGGGAACCAGAAAAATCCTGCCCCCTCATTTTGCAGATGCCACATCCCAGCATCACAGGGAAATTGTGGAACAATTGATGCCAGGGAACACCTGACCCAACCTGCTGCTCAGAGCAAAGTCAGGAGGATGCCAGAGGTATCGGAAAGGGAGAAAGCCCAAAGCCAAGCCCCACCCCAAGCCCCTCGGGCTCCTGCCTGCCCTGATCGTTTCCCAGCCTGACAGAGAGCTCAGCAGCCTCTCCCCAGGCACGAGGCCTCACGCCCGTGACTAATGCTATGTTTTGACATCCCTGAAATACTCCAGCACTTCATTTCAGCCGCAGGGAGCAGGAAGGAAGGAGGGGACATGCTGGTGGGGAGCCGGCACCGGGAGGGGAGGGCAGAAACAGCTTTTGCAAGAGCAACAGGCAGGGATAAAGCAAAAGCAGCATGGAAAAGACACGGGAGACGGATGAGGGGCAGGTTGAGACCTGGAAGGCACCTGGGAAACCTTTCTGGTCCCTTCTGCTCCTTGGCTTTTTAGATTTATTTATCATCTCCTCCTAAACACACTGCCTGAGCGGGGACACAGAGATGCTCCACTGACCCCCAGCAAGGCTGTACCTGGCCGGGGAGGGATCGCTGGGATCCCTGCCCGGGGAGGCAGGAGAAGTCAGTGTCCCCAGGCTGCTCCTTTGGACTGTCTCCAGCAGAGGCAGGAGTGACAGACACACAGTCCCCGGGGGGATTAATTAATGAGCCTCTTCTGCGTTCAAACAGGCACCTCCGGCCCCAGGGGAGGCAGCGGAGACACAGCCCCGGGCTCTGGCAGGGCAGCAAAGAGCATCCCAGCCACCAGCCGAGCTGCTGGCCACCGCCATCTGCCAGCCAGCAGCAGCGGGGAGAGGAGCCGCCGAAGCCATGGGGGGGATCTGGAGCATTTCCTGACAGCTCTTGCTCATCACCAGCTGCTCACTCTGGGGCTGCTGCACCCCAGGGGCTGGGCAGAGGAGAGAGTGCAGGGCTCCGCACCACCACGAGTGGTGCCTGGAGAGGCAGAGGTGGAAAATGGAACCAGCCCAAAAATGCACTCCTGCCCTGAGGGAAGTGGCACCGGACTCACCCCAAGCAGAGCCCCCTCAGCAGCAAGGCAGAAGAGCCACCCCTGACTGCATCAGCCCAGTGTCCACCCATAAATTCCAGCCACGAGCATCCTCAGGGGCACCCAGGGATCTGTCCAACCACGGGATGCAGGAAGGAGTAGAAACTCCGGCTGCCATCACCAGAGTGCCACTCGTAGAAGTTTTCTTGGGTCACTGGGAGCAAGGAGCTCATCTGGCAGCAGCAGAGGTGCTGGGGGAGTGCTGGGAGGACTGGTTTCTCTTTTCAGCTGCCACTAAAGTCATGGATGTGGCTGTGAGTGATTCACACCAGTGCATGAAAAGCCTGTGAGTCACACGCTGGATGCGGTGGGTGGCTGCATTGACTCAGCCACACCGGGGATGGGCCACGGGGGGCTGCAGCCTCGCACGGCCCGGGGGACACCGCTGTGTGCACGGGCTCAGGTGCACAACTGCCAGAGATCTCACACACGTGCTCAGGTCCCCATCAGTGCCCTCAGCAGTGTGGATGAGCCAGAGGGAGGCTCTGCCTCAGCATCACCCTGTCACCTGCCCAAAAGAGGTGCCAAGGTGCAACGGGGCCGGGCCGTGCTGTCGCTGGGCCTTTCACTGGCAAAAGGTTTGTGCTACCCTGGGTGGCAGCAGAGGAGGAGGAACCTCCCCAGGTACTCAAGGGGTGCAAATGCTTCCCAAACTACACTGAACAAACTTTCCAGGTGTTCCAGGACTGCTGAGGAGTGGAGAAACTCAGCCAGGCAGCAGCAGAGACCAGAGGGGAGCTCGGTGCCAGGGCCTGATGCCACCACCTCCTCCTCTGCCTCCTCCTCCTCCCAGTCCTGCAGTTCCCCATCCAGGGGAGCTCAGCCCACCAGGGGAGCACAGAGACCTGCAGTGCTGCATAAACCCTCTGGGGAGAAGGGGCTGAAAAAAACCCCTCCAGAAGACTCACATTTGGACGGCACTCGGTCTCTCCAGTCACTCAGTTGGCGGTGGCTGTGCCCCAGCCCCGCCAGAGCTGCCGGCAGCAGCAGCCCAGGCTCATCCCACTGCCAGCGCCTTCCGTGATGCTCTGCCTTCCTCTGCCAAACCGAGAGTGTCAACGCATCCCGCGGCACCCCGAGCCCAGATCGCCCCACCTGCAAGCCCAGAGAGTGGGGTGAGACCAGGGGGTGCCGAGGGATGTGAGCCTTGGGGAACACAGCGCGGGGCAGGGTCCGGGCAGCGCTCGTCAGTCCGGGATCGTGGGGGAAGTGTTATCCCTGGCCCCGAGCCACGAGCACCAAAACACACGCTGTGCAACGCAAGAGCAGCTGGGAGAGCTGGAACAAGGAGGCAAACAAACCCTGATTTAGGACCTCACTCATTCATCACTGTCACCAGCAACACCCAGACACTCAGGAGCAGCACCTGGACCCACAGAATGCGGGGACTGGGTGCGGGGAGGCAACACGAGGCAGAGCCCTGGGCTCCGAGGGCAGGCAGAGAAGAGATCCCGCAGGTTTGGGAAGCCTTGGGCTGGCCGGGGAGAGGGGCTGGAGCCAAAGGAGCCCAGTGCTGCCCTGCATCCCATCCAGGGCTCCCCAGGGCACCCAAGGCACGGGAACAGAGGGGGTGACACATCAATCCGGCTCATCCCCTGGGGCATGGGGATGTGCAGCCCTCAGAACGGCCCCGCTTACACACGATCCTACCCGAGGGTGGTGGGTCCCCCGGGACCCCTAGTCCCCCAAACCACCCTAAGCAGAGAGCCGAAGCTCCCTTAGTACAAACTTTGCGACAGCCGATCCCCGCACCCCAGAAACCTCGGGAATGGGGGGAAAAAACCGGGCTTCAAACTTGGGGTGCCGTCCCAAAGAGCTGCCGGAGCCCCCCACGAGCTCCTCAGTCACAACCCACCTGTGGCCGCTGGCTGCCGCCGGCTCCGTCCCCCGCGCTCCATCCCCGGAGCCCCGCGCATCCCGGAGAGCAGCAGAGACAGAAGGCAGGGGAGGAGGTGTCCACCGGGAATCGCTCAGAGAAAGGAGGAGGAGGAGGATGGAGACAGCCCCAACTGGCGTCTCCCGACCGTCCGCAACAGGTAGCAGAGAGAGAGGGGGAAGGGGTGGGGAAAGGATGTCCCCGAGGACTTTGGGAGGGCGAGCGGGAGCTGGCCCAGGGCCACCATCTCGCTGGGCATGGCTTACCTGGGGACAGAGGCATGGATCCGGCCGGGGGTTATTCCAGAGACATGATTTGTAATGGAAAAGGGAGGGAGGAAAAGAGCCGTGGGGAAGGGAGGGAAAAAAAGGAGGGAGGGGAGAGGAAGGGGGGAGGGAGAGACGAGAGGAGCAGGAAAGGAGGGAAAGGGGGAGGGGGGATAAGACGAAATTTAAAAAACAAAAATTAAAAAAAAAGAAAAGGGGAGGGGGGAGAGAAAATAGAGACAGTTAAAATCTGTCTCCTGCCCACACAGTGAAAAAGAAATTTCTGACAATCGGAGGAAGAAAACTCGCATATAAACCAGAGGGGGCAGACGGAGGATAACAAAGGAGGAAAGAAAACGAGATAAAACACGGCGGCAACTGTCCGGGCACACAGCCCCGGGGCAAGGACGGGGCACACAGCCTCCTCTCTGCACACCCAAGCCACCCTGGGGCCAGCCCTGGCCCAGCAGCAGCGCCCATACACCTGGCAAAGGACCCCCATTGCCCCACCATCTCCCCAGTCCCTCTTCCCCAAGCCAGGTCGCCTCCTCTGAGCGCCCACCAGGGCACGGTGACCGTGACAACCAGCCAAAATGAGGCCAGCTGTGGGGGCAAGGGACACCGATGCATATCCCGCTCTTGAGCAGCCAGAAATTGCTCCCACGCCACGTCAGAGCTGCCGCTGGGAAGGGGTTGTGCATTCCAGGCTCCCTCTTGGACCCGGTTTGCAGAGGTGCATCACCACTCCTTCTGCTTGGGCTCTGCTTGGCTTTCCCAGGCGGGCAGTTGGGCCTGGAGCTGCGGGGTGGAAGGGCTGGAGGTGACACAGCCGCTGTGTGTGTCCCTCGGGGAGCCCCGCAGCGCTGGCACCGGTGCTGCTCCAAGGCAGCACATGGACTTCTTATATTCCCCCTGAGCACGGGCAGGGAGGAACCCTGGCACGGCTCAGCTCAGCTGCTCGGCACAGAAGCCCCCAAAATCTCCTGGGAGACCACACCCTGCAGCCTCGGCTCGTTCAGGTGGCCCCACACCACAATGTCCCTTAGCCTGGGCTTCTTCCTTTTGCCACGCTGCAAAGTATCCCAGGAAACCCATGTGGTTTTGCAACATCCAGCAGTTCCTGGACTTTGAAGCTTCCAGGGCTGGACTCCAAGGCTGCCCCAAAGCTGCCCTTTATCCTCGCACTGAGCCTGGTGGCACACAACCCTTGCCCTGGCACACGCCTCACCTGCATGGGCAGGTGGCACCACTTCAGCTCCCTGTGCTTTGCCAGGACACCGTGTGGCCCTGCAGTGCCTTCCTGGCATCTCTGGGGCTGGGGAAACAGCAGAGCTGCTCACCCAGCTACCCCCTGACAGGGACATTGTGCTGCCCAGCCTGGCTGCTATCTCTTTAAAACCTTCATCCCTAAACCTGAATGAAGAAAATCCTGGAGATGAGTGCTTCATTTAAACACCTCATCCAGCAGCACTCCATTCATTCATTCATGCTCCTGCCAGAACCTCGGGGAGGAGGTGCAGAGGAAAACCTACATATTCCCATTCTCGTTGGGATGGGTAGAAATCCCTCAAACAACTCCCAGGACCCTGCACACCAAAATCCAGCCCAAGAAGGGTCGTTCAGTCATGCACAAAATGCTATCACAGGGTCCATTCCTGTTGGTAATTCTCTCACTCATTTCTCCCGTGTTCCCACAAGCTGGCACTGATAGGGATGAAAACATTCCCTGTTAAGGGCAGCCCTCCAGCTCCACAGAGCAGGAGCTTTGCCACTGCCTCACCCACAGCCCTGCATGCCTAGTGTTCCCAAATCCTGCTTTCCATGGCCTCTCTGCAGCTGGGACTTACCGAGGTAAGAGCCAGCTCGAGCGCTCCAAGACCCCTTGCCCAGTGACAAGCCCAGGGTGTGTTTATGTAAATATCCACGTGCTGTTCCTTGGGGACCAGGGATGCCTTGGATTCAGATGTCTCCATGGTTACCTGCTCAGGGTGAGTGCTGGGGGTAATTGAACTCTGGGGAGTTCACCATCCACCTCCCATCTCCCTGGCCCGCTTCCCCAGAGCTCCACTGCCTTCCCAGCAAGGCTGCTCCCAGCTCCAGTGCAGCAGGAGGGGGAGGAGAAGCCAGAACTCTCCCCAAGAACTCGTTACGTGAATAATTTTGCCGGCTCCGTGGATGATCGGGCACGAATGCAGATCAGCTTCCTCATCCCGAAAGAAAAGGCATTCCTGATCGGCACCGAGACAAAGCTGAGCATCTCCTCCCACCACCTAGAGCTAGACAGGAATGAAAAATATGGAGCAGCAGCGTCAGGAGCAGCACCGACATCCCTGAGCTGCTGTCATCCCTGGGGAGCGGCAGCGGCGCCCACCCGCTGCCGGCACTCCCGGGGAGCTGCAGGAGCTTCCACCAGCCCTGCAGGGTGAGAGTCCGGGGAAAAGTGCCAAAAAATGCATGGCTGCAAAGCCCAGCTAGGCAGGAACGAGCATTCCTAAATCCAGGGGCATCCGACTTTGCACAAGCCCGGGGTTTGCGGAAACAGACACCTGAGGCTGCTGTCCAAATCACTTGGAATTGATCCGAGGTCTCTGCTGAGCCCTTATCCCCATGCAGCAGCAATGTGTGGAGTAACCTCGAGGAGCTCCAAGTTTTTAACTCCCAGAACAACACCAAATCCTTGCTGGTTTTCCTCCTCCCAACACATCCAGCCACAAACATTCCAGGTGCAGACAAACAGAGGGCAGCTTAGAAGGTTAGAAGGCCATCAGAGGCCAGCAAAACACAAGTTGTTGGGGGGGGGAAAAATTTGCCTGGAAGAACTGGATTTGTCTAGTCTGGAAATCAGAAGAGACTTGGTAGAAGTCTTCAATTATGTAGAGGGTTGCTGCAAAGGGTGTGGGAATAAATTGTTCTGCATCCCCACAGGGAACAGGACAAGGCTGTAAATTGTAGATTAGGCTAGAAAAGAACACCTCAGTGGCAAGGATTATTTAAGCTTTGGGACAGACAACAGGGAAGCTGCTGGGATTTGAGAGCAGGCGAGACAAACACCAGTGAGGTGAGCTGGGGGAAGCTGCTGCCTTCTTGAGACTGGGAAGGGATCCCCGTGCAAGGTCTGCTCTTCCCCAGGCATTTTAGCACTCAGTGCCTACTTCAAGCTGACTTTTCACTGCTTTCTGTCAAGCATGAGCAGATCAACAGCTTTTTTGGGGGTGATGTCTTCACCTTCTGCAGTGCCCAGGGTGTTGCAGGTACCACGGCATCTCAGGGGGAGGAGAGCACCCAGAGCTCTGTGTCCTGTGCTTGGGACCCACAGCACATCAGGGAACACCTCTCAGGGACCACCTTGCTTCCCAGGGAAGCTGCAGCAGGGTGGCACCACCCACCCTCCACTTCCCAGGAGGAATTAGTGGTGGGGCCCAGCTCCTCACCCCCTGTGGGGCCACCAGTACCTGTAAAGTTGAGCAGGCTGGATCAGAAACTTCAGCTCCTTGTGCCTCTTTTGAATGCCATGCTCATAGCTTTCAAGCTGATCTGTGTATTTTTTCCACCAAATAAACCTGTGGGGATTTTAAACAGAGCTAAAGAGACAAGAGATGAAGCCCAGAGTCAGCTGAAAGCATCTTTAGAAATGAAGAAGCAGCAAAACCTCCAACCCAGCTGCCAAATTGTCTGCTGGTCCCATCAGGTGGTGAGAGCTGGAGAGACCCAGATACCCATGGACTTCCATCAGGAACAAGTCCTGCTGACCTGGAGAGAGGATGTTGCCATAAGGAAGAAAAATTGGGCTAAGGGTGCTGTGTGCCTTCCATAGCTGGTAAATACCCAGAATTCTACTTTGGGGTGAAAAAAACCACCTTACAATAAATGCCACGTGCTCCCATTAATGTTTTTTCCTGAGGACCTGCCTGTGCCAAGCTACACACTTCTGTTTAACAACAGGAGAGCCCATGGAACTTGAAACATCTTTAATACTATTTACTCTCTCGCAATAATATCAATGCTAACAAGGCCAGAGAAAAAAAAAATTGTCCTGCATCTCAGGAAGTTTATGTAAAATGAGACTAAACTTTCCTGGAGTAGGAAGTTTTCCAAAAGCAGAGAATCCTCCCTGGAAAAAAAAAATAAATTCAGTAATACATCTATGAGATGAGGTTGCAAAAGAAAAATACCAGAGGGCTGTGGGAGACAGACAAAAACATGGATCTTTTTTCTTTCAGGACCATACTTTTGGCAAGCTGAATCACAAGGAAGCTGTATCCTGAATGGGATGATCAAGAAGCATTATATTTGTCTGAAAAAAAAACCCCAAAAAATCTCATTTACCCATCAGCTATTGCAGACTCCAGGGAAAAACATCAGCAAATTTCCCTCTGAATGCTCTGGCCAAATCTTGTCAACTGGGTTATGACCAAACAAGCAGCAGTTCCAAAACCTGAGCACACAGGAAATGCCTTTGCCCTGCCTGCTGCTCCACCTCAGACCCTTAGTTGATATTCCATTTATAAAACAAGTGCTGTTCTCCACTTCCCAAATCCCATCTTTTAGCTGGAGCACGTATTTTCCTGGCACTTGTTCAGCTTCACTACCCAGCCTCCTGTGTTTAAAATGTCTCTGCCATGTGGAAAGCACACAGGGACCTGTGCTCTCCCCCTGTTCCTCTACGACTGAAGGTGCCTGCATTTCAGCACAGAAACATTTTTATCCACTTCCCCACCCTCCCCATCCGTGCCTGAGCTGTTTGACTCAAATCTGAGCCATTTCTCAGGGTCTGTCTCACAGCCCAGTCAACACAGAGGGAATCAGTGCCAAAACCCCATTTCTTTCTGATCTGATTGTTTGTTTTCCTGCCTTTCCAGTTTGGGATTTTTGACAGGGAGCCATGTGAAACCAACTGCTCATTGTTTACTGGGAAGCCTGCGGCAGCATTTTAGTCATTTTGCTCGCCAAAGGACCCTAGGAAATGATGGAAAGTCAATTAGCTCCCTGCAATAACCTCCTTGGCACAGCTCTTTGGTGTCCACACACACAGAAAAGCCAACCCAAACAAAGTGCCCCGGGGTGTCATCACCAGCCCAGGGCAAAGCTGCCCCTGCTGCACTGCCCAGTTTCCTCCTCCCCTGTTCCCACAGCAATGCCCCAGCTGAGGCAGCTCCCCAGGGCCACTCTGCTCCTTATCCATGGCTGATCTGGAGGCTTTGGAGAGAGGCACAACAGGGCAGAGTCCCTGAGAGGGCAGCGCTGCCTCCAGCTCCGTCATCCGCAGGGCATCTTCCCAGCTCCTCCAAAAAGCTCCTCATGCTTGGGCAGGATGGGCAGATCCTCATCCTAAAAATCTCTGGTGGCAGTCCAAGGGACAGATCAAGTCACCTCCTCCCTGAGCCAGCCCAAATACACCAGGTGCATTGGCTGTGTGGCACTTTTTCCCAAAAAAAACCCCTTCAGTTGTGTTTTTTGAACCCGGTCCAAGACAATTTCTCAGCATCCTCCTGGCTGCAGAGCAGAACAGGGTGTTATCCCAAGAGAATAAATAAAAACAGTAGCTATAAAATGTGTGTATTTTTAACATGTCCCTTGGCACCTGCCGGCTGCTCCTCCTTAACCCCAGGGCTCATCCAGGCAGTTTTAAGCCAGGATTTGATGGATTTTCCAAAGCCTCTATTCCTCTCCAGCCATTCTTTTCCACCCAAGTACTGCAACAGAGAGCTCCAGATTCCCAAACACCCAACAGCAGCATTTTGTCCTCTTCAGCTCCTCCACCAGCTGCAGACCTCACCAGCAGCTTTGTTGTTTTTCACATTATTAAAATATTAGTGAATTATTAAAAATATTTTTAACAAGCACATCTTAGGGCTGGGTCCCAAATGCTTCCAGAAACAAACATCTTGTAATGTTCCTCCACTTACAGTAACACTGAAATGGGCCAGAAAACATTTTACTTGCCACAAGTTCTCCTGATTTCGCTCCTATTGAAGTCAAGCCTAGCTCCTAAATCACTGTTTTTATGTGTTATATTTGTGATGCTATCAGTTATACGCTTCTTTTCTCATAAAACATTTACCTTCACCAGATGAAAGAGGGTTTCAGCACCTTCAGCCGAAGCAGGCAAGCTAGTTTGTCAACAATCTGTTATAAAGACTCAAAAAAAAAAAAATCCAACATTTAACAGCATTACCTTTTCCACACTGAGTTTGCAGGATGCCAGAGGCTGAACAGGGCCTTCTGAGGGCCTTCTGAACAGGGCCTTCTGTCAAGAGCAGCACAGCAAATGCTGCAGGTTGCCCAATCTGCCTTATCTCCCCAATCTTTTCCAGCCCTGGCCTGGGCAGAAGCAGGAGTCAGGCAGAGTTTTTTGGTTTTTCCACTCCAAGTCCCAGAGCAGAGAACTCCAGGAAGCTCAAAAGCCATCTGATATCCCTGTTCCATCCACCCAAACACTTGGAGTTCAGCAGCCCCTGGAATTTTCACAGGCTGTGCCTAATCCACTCATTTAGGATGTCCTGGGGCTTGGCAGCTCCAGCCTAATTCACCTGCTTGGATCAAGAGGAACTGAGCACAAAACACCATGGAATATAATCACTGAGCTTGGAAAATACCCACAAGATCATCAAGCCCAAAGGAATCTGTTCTTTCTATCCCCTTTGCTCTCCAAAAACAAACTGGGTTTTATTCCCCAAGCCTTTCACTGATGGATTTACAAAGAGACAGTGGCTCCCCCATGGATTTGAAGCCAGAGGGTTGCAAAATTACCTTAACACTGCAGAGGGAGTCACTGCACAGCCACCATGCCAGCTCCAGCCACGCTGCCAGCCTGCCCCAGATTTATCTGAACACTCCAAAGTGCTAAAGACCCCCTGAGCAAAGCTGAGAGCTGGTGATGGGCATCCCCAGGGAGCCCCAGTGCTGTTCCCATGGGGGATGATCCTGCCCAGGGAACAGGGAGGCATGCACCAGCGAGGCAGCCAGAATCCCCAGGGCTGCTCAGGCTTGCAGGCACAGTTCCAGCACACAATAAACAACAATATTAGAGGAATAATGTCTAAACAGAGCCAAACAGGATCCTCTTGCCAGCAGGCAGGGAGGGAGCCTCACTGCAGGAGGCACCCAGAGATATATATATAAGAGGGAAACTTCAATATAAGAAGGAAAATTCGACTGAATGCTGAAGAGCTTCTTTTTGGCACCTCTCTTGTCTTGGTGAAGTTTTTCTCTCGATCCTAGTCTCTGAGCAGTCTCTCCTCTACACCAAACAGAATTTTTCCTCATCTGGTGAGGACAGTCAGGACTTGTATGGATGCAGAGTCAAGTCCTCAGAGTGAGTGTCTTGGTTTTAAAAGACAGGTGTGTGTTAAGGAAGGCAGGAACCTCTCTTGAAATGGAAAAATGTAAAACTCCTCCCTCACCCTCTGAATTATTATAGTCTTGAAATCAAGGGGCTCTCGGGCAAAGATATGGGAATAGGAATAACAGTTCTTTACCAGGAAAATTAAAAATGCAGTAGTACAAAAATAAAAAACCCACTGACAGAATACAATCTGACACTCTGTTGGTCAGGGTGTTGGAAGCAGTTTAATTAAATGGTGGCTGCAGCCCTCCTGGAGTGAGATGTGGTTCTGTTGAAGCAATGGTCCTGTAGAAGGGTGGAGTTTTCCTCTGGAGGTCCAGTGGTGGTGTGGATGGGTCTGGTTTTCCTCTGGGAATCCAGTGGAGAAAGGCTGCCTGTGGTGTTCAAATTCTCAGGTTATATCCAGGTAGGAATTCTTGGCTCCTCCCCCTGGGTGGGGCAGCTCCCAATGGGATGATGTCATTTTATCAGTCATGCAGTGAGACTCAGTGGCCCATAACTCCAGATTTCCCCCTGGAGTTATGAGAGATAGGTCATAGAGAAGATAAAGAACACTGCCCCACCTGGTTTTAACAGCTGGTAACAGAATACAGACTTTGGGTTACATCTTGCCTTGCAGCCCAAGACAGTGAGTCACTCCCCCTTCAGACAAGCGTCCTGCAAAGCCCCCATTCCATGGGAAGCTTTATCCCATCCCTGGAAGGGTTCCAGGCCACGCTGGAGAGGGTTTGGAGCAATCTGGTCTAGTGGAAGGCGTCCCTGCCCAGACAGTCTTTAAAGGTCCCTCACAACCCAAACTGTTCTGTGATTCCCACCCCTGCCAAGAGGCAAATCCCTCTTTTAGTCCCAAGGAGTCCAGCTTTTGGCAAGCACAGGCCCCATAAAGACAAATCCTGAATGCCTCCCCTCTCCAGGGCATGCAGCACTGCCCAGGGAGAGGCAGCTGCAGCAGGATGAGGATCTGCAGCAGCTGCTCCCAGGGCTGCCTGTGGAGCCATAGCTGCGCTCCTATTGCTTCCATCTAATCCCCAAGCTGCTCACCTTAAACCAGCACATGTCCTAAGCCATCCTGCCCTGCTCTGATCCCTCTGCCTGCTGCAGCCACTGACAATGGGTGTTAAAGCCTTACAGGAGCAGCTGTCAGCAGCTGTATTTATGAAAGCTGGGAGCTCTGAGCCAGCTCTTAGCAGCTTTAATGCAGCTCTCCCGATGTGTCTGCCAGGAGAAATGAGGTTTCGAGGGGTCTTTGAGGAAATTTGGAGCCAGATAATCCAGATTAATCCAGGGGAGGCTGGAAACCCCAGGGGGAAAACATCACCTGCAGCACACAGAAAGGCACCACAGTTTTCCTCAGCTAAAGGCCTGCGTGCCAGGCCAGGTCCCAAACATTTCCCAGAGGGCAGCAGGATGCTGGAATGTCTTCTTGAGGCACCCCAGCTGTGAATTCCTCTAGGACAAACCTGGAGCGATGCAGTTGGCTGTGCCAAGGAGAACCTGTGGTCCCAAAACTATGTGAAAAATGAAGATTATGAGAAGGCAGGGGAAACACAGACACGAGGCCTACATGTACCAGCTTTGAGCACAGCCTGTTACCCAGCTGATGGGGAACAGAAGCTACTGCACTATTTTTAAAATCTGGAAATGCAGACCTGGATTGAGCAATGGAATAAGGGGGGAAAGAAATTGTTCTCATGAGCTGAAGCTCTCCGCTCTCACCTCCTTTCCTTCTGCAGGACCTGTTGGGCCCGACCTACCTCACCTGGGCATGGCCTCAAAAAGCTTCTCCCTGTTTCCCTCAGGATTTCACCTCAGGGATGCCCAGGGCTGCCTGCATCTCCTCCTATGGAAATGAAAATGCACCTCCTCCTATGGAAATTTCCAAAACAAGAGCTGGCACTTTGCTCTGAGGAAAGCAAGGAGAAAATTCAGATTTTCAGCCCAGGATTTCAGCAGATTCAGTTCCACTGTCTCTCCCCCCGCTCCACCTTCCCTCGGAGCTCACATTTGGGCAGTTCCAGCTGAAGGCAGCCAGGAGCTGAGGGAATTGTTGCTGGGAAACTGTTCAGGAGCCCTGGCCAGAGGAGCACCCACAGCACAGGGCATAAGCAGCACAGGCTGGCACCAGGCATTGGCCCCTGGATTCAGGCACTCAGCCCCAGCCCAGGAAGTTGTAAATTAGGCCATTATTTATGATGCTGATGCTAATCAGAAAAGCACATCTGCTAAGCAAGCAGGATGGGATGTCATGGCCTGCTGGATCCCATTAAAGGTTTTGTGGGGGTGCTTTCCCCCACAAAGGGTGAATTTGCTCCCCCCTTGGTCTCCAGGTGTGTGGACCAGTTTCTCCTCTCTGGTTCTTTTCCAGAGTGGATCCAAGAGCACTACATCCCTCTGCTTGGGGACAGCTCACTGCCACCAAGGACATCATCTGGAGATGAAGTCACCACCCTGTAATGCCCACCTTGCCCCCAGGAACGCATCAGAGCCTGTAATGAGCTTTGCTCTCCTGCCAGTGCAGGCCTTGGGGATTTGGCTGCCCAGTTTCAGCCTCACAGAGGGACCCACAGCAACCCAGGGGCTGTAGGAGGCAGATTCCTGCATTAAAAAATGCTGGTTCCTACATGAAAAAAAGCCTCTCCTTGCACTGTCTCGCTGACTAAACCTATATAACACTTCCAGGCACATGGTGTGAATTCTGGGACTGTGCAGGGCCAGGAGTTGGGCTCAATGATCCTTGTGGGTCCCTTCCAACTCAGGATATTTTGTGACTATAAAATCTGTATTTTGCACAAGGCTGATCTCTTCCATTTCGTTATGAGCACCCCTACTGCAAATCTGCCTGCTGAGCCCCACCAGCTCCAAAGCATTAAAGCTGCCCCATAGACACCCCCACTCACTTCAGAGGGGTTTCTGCCTGCCCTGAGCCCAGCAGAACCCACCTCCAGCCTGCTGCCACAGGAAACAAATTTCTTCCACTTCTGGCCAGCTCTGCTCAGCTCCAAACTCACTCAGCACAGACTTTTATAGTTAAATAAATGTTTGCTGCACAAGGCACTGCCTTGAGGTGCTCTTTTGAGTTCCAACCCTTTCCCCAGTGCCCAGTATGGGGATTATGGAGAGCAGATTCTTCCTCTTGCTCTGCAGCCTCCCACTGCACAGATGGGTTGCAGCCAGCCCAGGGGGACCTTGGCTACAACTGCTGCAGCTCTGAAATACAACCCTGGGAGGGTTTAGGGCAGCAGATGACCCAGGTGTTTGTCACAGGCCCAACAGATGTGATGGAAAGAGCCAAGCACAGCCCCAGATGCAGCAGGGATGGAGAGTGATTTATACAAAGCAGTTTGTGCATCCCCCAGGGAATCATCTCCACTGCCCATTTCTTGGGAGGAATCAGGAGGAAAGCTGAGGATTGCTCAGGCAGCAGAGCTGTTCCCCCACCCCATGATCTGGTTTTCCTGCAGATGAAGGATGCTCCTGGCCCTCCTCACTGCACCTCCCACTCCAGGCAAGGCACGTGTGGGACACAGATCTCAGCTGGGGCCTCCAAATGCTGCCATGGAGCACTAATAAAGTGGGATAATAGGAACTGGAGGGTGAATTAAACATATGAATCACTTCCTCTCCTGGCTTTTCTGCTCCTGTTGTTTCTCTTATCCCCTTGGTTGAAGCTCAGTGAGAACATCCATTTCCTGTCCCACTCTCTCTGCAGTGAACAACAGGGGTGCTTCTTGTCTCATCGTTTCCAGCTGACAAACATGGAGCTGTACCAATGCTCCCAAGGCCATTTCTCCATCACATGGCAAGGCAGAACCCTTGGGTGGCTTTAGCAGGAGCCAGAGCCCTGCTGGTCCCCAGGAAGCAGCTCCAGCTGCCACCCAAACCTCCCCTGCCTGTCCTGATGCAGCCTGGGAGTCTCTCCGTGTCCTGCACACTCTTTGTGCAGCCTTCACCTTCCTGAAGGATGGGTGCACAAGCACCCTCAGACCCCTCAGCACCTTACAGCTCTC
Organism: Anthoscopus minutus; assembly: GCA_013399455.1. Lineage (NCBI taxonomy): Eukaryota > Metazoa > Chordata > Aves > Passeriformes > Paridae > Anthoscopus > Anthoscopus minutus. Next base: position 638,362 of record VWYI01037563.1, on the reverse strand, counting down.
CCTGGATGAGGCTGCGCACAGCTGCCATGAGCCTTCAAGGGTACCAGACAGCCCACTCCTTTTGGAAAAAAAAAACCTCCAAAAGAGCATTGCCAGCCAAAAAAGGCCATTTGCCCCCACCAGCTCTGCCCCAGCATGGCACCAGGTCTTCACTGGCACAGCAGAGGACAGCTCCAGAGCCCTGAGGTGGTTTTTTTTGCAGAGGACACTGTGGCTCTCCTGCCATCTCCCCCACCCTGGAAGCAGCCCTGCCAGCCCAGCCCAGGTAATTAGGACCAGCAGAAAGCTCAGGCATCCCTGGAGGGGTCTGGGCCTCCCTCCCCAGTGGCACATGGCAGCACCAAGGTCCCCTCCCCAGCTCCCTTCCCTTTATCTCAGCTGCAAAATCGACTGCTCCAGCTCTGAGCTAATTACTCCCTGCAAGGAGATGCTGCCAGAGCAACGAGCCAAGAGGGACACCCCGAAACAGCAGAATGCCTGGCAGGCACAGACAGTGACAGGATGCAGCCATCACCACCCAGAGTTCCCATTAAAAGCCTCTGCCCACAGACTGGGGAAGCAACACAGCAGGGGAAGGCTTTGGCACCAGCTTTTCCTCCCACTTTGGGACTCCTGGGCTGTCCCTCCTCGCTCTGCTGCCAAGGGAAAGGATGCAGAGCAAAGCAGAGCTTGCAAAAGCCCTAAGCCAGGCTCTGGTGGGACTATGAAGCACCAAGGCTGCAAGGCCCTTTTGGGTTATCAGGGAGCCAAGGCCACTCGAAAGGCGCAGGAGAGACAGAGCCCTCCTCATCTCAGGGACATATTTGTTGCAGGTCTGGGGCTCTTCAGTGCAAGCCTAGGAGGGCACAGAGGGTTTGTGATGGCAAATGAAGCTACAGGACCCTGTCCCAGCATCACTCAAGCAGGGAACAGGGACAAGGCACCAGCTCAACCTTCCTTGCAGTGATGGTGCTGAAGGGAGAGACGCAGCTCTGGGCAGTGCTTGCTCAAGTCCAACACTTCAGTGCACCCAGGAGCACAAGGTTTTTGACCCTGGGAGCACCCTAGAGCACAGCTCTAAATTCCTATGCTGAATAATCACCTTTTATCTGCTGTCTGAGACGTTGAGGCACTGCAATTTCCTGGTGGGGAAAACTGTTTTGTCAGCTGAAGGAAGACTAAATTGGTGCAGTCGGAATTTTCATCCACCTCCTCTCAACGTGAGCTCCTCCTGTCCCCCCCACAAGGCAATCTGAAGGCTTCCAGCACCTCAAGTGCCAAACACAACAATTCCTGCCATGATCCATAAATAGCTGTGGAAAAAAAAAAAAACAAATTCTCAGCTGCAAAGAGAGGGGTCACACCATGGTGCCAGAAGATCCTGTCACAGCAGACATCTCTAAGAAAGGTCCAAGTAACAGCAGAATAGTTCCATTACAGCAACAAAAGCAGATTTAAGGGTAAAAAGGATGGGTTTATGAGCCCCTGGGAGATCCAACAAAACATGCACCGGTGCTTCTGTGTTGGAAACACTTCCCAAGCTGCAGGGAGCTTGCAATAAGAATTCCAAGAAAGAATTCCAGCTCCATGGGAGACAGGGAGGAACAGACCAGGACATCAGGCCAAGGGCTGTCTGCAGAGATCCCAGGTGAGAGTGAAAAGAGCAGGGATTCAGGAGCAACCAGCACTGGGATGAGAAGTGGGAGCTCAGGGAGGTTCTGCCATCTCCATTGCAACAAAACACAACAGAGACAGCCCTGAATTCATCCCCTAGGACAGTGAGTTTAGAACAACAGACAGATCATCTCCCTGGTGTTTGTTTTTTTGGTTTTTTTCTTTATGCACAAACACAATTAACCTGTGGGATTCATCACCACGCAGCTAATTGAGAGGGAGGACTCGAGGGAGCTGCACACAGAACGAGCAGCAAAGAGCATCCATGTTGGCTGGGGATGGGATAAAATGTCCCTCATTTCACTCAGATCAGAGAGAAATCAAGGAGATGTGAGTCCCACCCAGGCAGGGAAGGTTATGCTGGCTTTGAAGAGGGCTGGGATAAGGAAGGGGTCTGCTTCCCCTGGATAAAACATTTCTTGCCTTTCCCCATCTCTGGGGGCATACAGGAGCTTGAAGGCAGGGAGCTGGATTCCCTCAAGGCCCACATTTTTGGGTCAGGGATCCATCCAGCCATTCTCAGCCCTTCTTTATACCCAAGGGGATCATCAGGCAGACCCCAAACCTGCCTCCTCTCAGTGCTCCTGAGCAGCTCCATGAGCTGCCTGTGCCACCTCAGACCCTGAGCACCGCCAGGGATGGGAAAACCAGACCTTCCCAGATATTTCTGGAGGGAAGTTCACTCTGCCCAGCAGCCAAGAAAAATGACTGCTTCGATCCACTGCAACTGCTGCCAGCGAGGAGAATTGTTCAGCAGGGAAAAGGGATGGGGTAGTGACCCATTGCCTTCCATCCCCTTCCCTGTGCTCCAGAAAGGCACAGATCTCCCCAGTTTGCCCAATTACATCTTATCTCAGCACCAGAGGCCTTAAATCCATCTAATGAGAATGAGCTGCTTCTCTTTGCAGCATCACTGAGACAGTCCCCAGCCCCATGTGGGGCAATGCCACCAGCTCTCAGAGCCTGCAAACGCCGTGGCAGAGCACAGACAAGCTCATTTTTATTTCATAGCCCTCTTAGTCTTCTCTTTCCAGACTTCTTCACCACCTGAGCTCAGAGTTAGTTTGGTTTTTAAGCACCCACAGCTCCCTGCAGCAAGCATCACATAGCTCCATGAATCTGGATCCTGCTGCTGCCAGCTGAAGCCCCTTAGACTTCACATAAAATCCAAAATCAAGTCATTCCCACACCCCCTCTCTGAGTCACTGGTGATTTTACAGAGAAACAGCTCAGGTACTCCCCAGATCTCCTCTTCCCTCACCTCAGAAAATACCCAGCAGGGAAGCTGATGGCAGCAGGAATCTCCAGCATCATGGCCCAGGGAGGAATGGATCTGGCAAGGAGACCAGTCCCAAACCTCCTCTGCCTGCCAGAAAGAGGCAGGATGGTGGCTGGAGCACTCCTGGTCCCCTTCCAAGAGTGCAGCAGCACGATTTCCAGGCAGCACAGCAGCTACCAAAGCTGACAGTCATCTCCCAGCTGGAGCCAAATGCTCCAGACCATTCCTCAAGTCCTCAAGTTGGAGCAGAGCTCTCCCCAGGGAGATGTAAAGCAGGATGAGAATGAGGAGCCGGGAGTGACAAGGCCTGGAAGAGGATGTTTTACAGCTCAAGCCAGGCAATGAGAAAATCATTCATCTCCACCAACTCATTTGGCACCCAGGAGGTTTTTATTTTATTACTTTGGAGATGGCAGAGGGTGATTTGTTGATCAAAGATGCTGCTGAACAATTAAAGTGAACGCTGCATCTGGATGCTCACTGGACATCAGTGCCAGAGTTCAGAGGGGGAGAGGAGCACCCAGGAGCATGATGCCAGGAGATGCCTTTGGAGGCTTTCAGAGCAGGGAAGAAGCCAAGCAGCTGCTGCAGGTGGCATATCCCATATGGCTGTGGGGTGCTCAGGCACAGCAGGAGCAGAGGGGACAGCACAGGACACGAGCATTTAACCACAGGGTCCTCCTGACCTAAGCCTCCCTCTGGTCCATAACAAATGCTTGGCTGCAGACCACTTCTAATTTAAAAAAGGAGAACATCCCAAACAGACAACAAATCTGTGCTCTGGTGCCAGCAAAGCAGATCCTCTACTCCATCATGGTCCTGACCTGAGCTCAGCCCCCAGCCCAGGAAAAAGGGCCAGCAATACCAAGACTCGACAAATTGCTGCATAAATCCTCACTTTTGGTACAAACCCACCATAAGAACCCCTCCAAGGGGAAAGGGTGCCCAAGTGCACGGCCAGGAGCAGCTCAGATGTGGGTTGGGGCCAGGTGTTAAGGGGTGAAGTTGAGCAGATGTCGAGGATTCCTTCACCAGGTGCGTGACCAGGCTTAGCACAGCAAGGAAAACCCCGAGGAAATGTTGAGTTCAGCTCCTGAGACACAACGAGGAGGCAAAACCAAAAAGCCCATGCAATGAAGCAAAAACTCTCTAGGAGCGACTGGGGTCATGAAGCATCCCTGGCTGCCCAGGGATGCCTGGCTCTCCAGCCTCCTCTGGAGCAGTTCGCTGTGGGCAGGAGCCCCATCTGCCGGCTTGGCTATGGAGGATGCACATTCCAGGGCGAGGAGAAATCTCCAAGGCACACAGCTCCGAGCCAAATGCCTGCATCGGGCACCGGGGGTTGCTCTAAGTCCATATCCAGCCTCGCTTCCCCTCCTCGTTCCACCAGGCCACTAAAACCTTCACCATGCAAGCCAAGTGTAAAAATCACCTGCTGCCACACAGTCGCAGCAAAGCTGGGGACTGCTTTGCTCCTCACACACATAAGCACAGAGATGCACCCACTCTCTACCCAGAGGCAGCAGCAATATTGTCCCCATCATCTCCAGCAGGGTGTAAGGCAGCCCCCAGAGCCTGAGGAACAAGCCCCTGCTGACAACAGCAGAGAAGGTGGGCTGGGAAAACCAAGAGGCTGATGCCAGGGGAGCAGAAACACTCAATATTTACACAAGCCTGCCATCAGCCCCCAGGCAAGGAGGTGGCAACTCTACAATTTGAGAATTAAAAAGTGCAGCCAGCATAACAATTTTTGCATCAATAAAAGTGCAAGAAAATTACTTGAACATATCTGGCAGGGGGAATTAAACTCAGCCAGGACAAAGTGCTTTAGCAGTGAAAAGAAAAATCCCAGCTCCTGGGGGTTTGGTGGGGTTTGGTGGTCAGGAGGTGTCAGTGCCTGCAAAACACAAAGGAATTTCTCACCTACCACCATAACAGAGCCAGGATTGGGGTGGAAAAATACCCAGCTACTGTCAACAGCACCAAAGGGATTCCCAAGGAGGAAATATCCCCTTTCCCTGGGTGCTGCAGGAGAGCAAGGATGGGGAAGATGCTTCAATCTGATCCACACTCTGTACCTTCATGCACTAGGCAGGTCCAAAGGGAAGCCTGAGAGCAACAGAACTGCCCAACATCCCCCAAAGAGCCAAACTAGAAGCTAAAACCCCTGGGCTGAGCTTAAAGGCAGCCTTTGGTCCAGGGTGTGGGTGGGATGCCCAGGTGACACCAGTTGGGACCCAGCTTTGCAGGAGAAGAGAGCAATGTCCCATCAGCCAGGTGCCACTGACGACTGTGATGCTCCCAGGTGAGCCAAGGTACACTGCAGTGAATAAATACCCAAATATAATGCACTAAATAAGTGTCACCTTGGGAGAGCCATGGGGGACAGGACAAGGATCAGGAGTAACACAAAGCCACCCAGCCTCCTGTCCATGTCCACCCTCTCAGCAAGCCTTGCACCTCCAGAAGGAATTGCAATTGTCTCCTCTAGGAAGGCAGGGAAGCTGCCACAAAGCATCCTGGTGTCTCCCCCTCTCCCAGCCAGCACATCTGCCCCAGCAAGTTTGGGAGCTGCTGGTGTTTATGCTGTGTACCTTGGCTTGGCTTCATCTCTGAGCTTCTTTCATGTCAGGCCACCCCACAATAAGTTGCCGCCCTTCCACTGCTGGTCCCAGGGAATTATCCCTGCCAAGGCTCTGGGGATGTGTCGTGGGGTCTGGAGCAGATCCAGCCAGCATCAGCTCTGGAACAACCACGCTGTCCCACCCCAGCATCCCTGTGCCAAACATCTCCTAACACAGCCAAGAGAGCAGGTTCAGCAGCTCCCTGGAAAAACCTGGGAACCCCCATGGGATGAAACGAAGTCTCACAGATGAATGATGTGCAGGTGGGCATTTTGGGGGTGTGATGGCACTTTTGGGTCTGTCCCACCTCCTCTGAGACTGGGCCCACGGGACCCCAGGGGACACAGAGACCCACGGGGAGTTGTGCATCTCCTGGGAAGAGGCAGCACATTGCAGCTGCCAGATTTTCCCTGGCAAGCTACTGCCAACTTCCACGAGAGGGCTTTGCTGCACAAGGAAAGGAAATGAGAGCAGCTCCATTTACAACCTGCTTCCAATTAGGTCCTGGTCTCCCCCCACATCTCAGCCAGGGCTTAGCAGGCACCAGCAGGACACAGTCACCAAGGATTACACCCAAAAGTGACATTCATATGTTAGTGGCAGTATTGACACTTTTTTGCCACTGAAACCTCTCTTTCCATGGCGAGCTGCATCCCACAGCTGAGCCCAACTTGCCCAGGGGGACTCTGGCACTAAACCTGTCCCCAAAGCACAGACACAGCCTTCAGCACCCACCTGCACCATAAGCTGGCTGCATTTGGAAAGGCACTAGGCTGTCACCCGCAGTCCCTCCCACCCGAGCCGGGTGCTTTGAAGTACATTTGATGATGGACGGGCAGTGCCCTTGTTCCCACGGAGATAAGTGCCACTGGCTGCCACCGTGAGAACTCGCAGGGCAGAGGAGGAGCAGCAGAGAGGCTGATGAGTCTTTTGCCCCCCGGCACGGCCAAAAGAATTCACCCTGATTTCCATGCACGCTCACGCTGGTCTCGAGCAGGTGAATCACGGTGCAGGAACCTGTAGGGACAAGTCGCCGGCCACCGGCTCCGGGAAATGACAGCAGCACATTGCACCTGGCCTGGCCAGCCCTGAGCGTGTCCTTACAGACACCAACCCCACATCTGAACACGTGCAGCACCGTTTGGGTAGCGCTGCCTTAGATAAAGAACTCCCAGATCCCTGAAACTCAAACAAATCCCCAAAACGGTGAGGTCTGGGGTGGGACAGCCACTTAATCTCATGGGGGTTGAGTTCCACGCGTGCAAAGCCTGGCTCATCCCTTGCCAGGCTTTCTCCAGGCTGGCTGGAGGGCCAGAACAACCCAGCATCTCTCAAGGTCACTTCAGCCTCCTCCACTCGTGATCTAACACGAAGCGACGCGAGGCCGGGCGGGCAGGAGCCGCAGGGGGATGCGCCGGCTGCTTTTGCCAAGCGGCTGCTTCCCCTCCGGGCTGCTCTCGGAAAAGAGCACGGAGCGAGGCACAGCCCAGCTCCCGCTGCCCCCGGCGCTCCTGAGCCTCTCCACACCCGGAGGAGACACAGCCAGCTCTGCACCGGGAGCTCTGCGGCTCCAGAGACTGCCCAAAACCGGGACTGCCGGGCTTCCACTGGGAGCTGAGAGGGAAGGAGCGGGCTGTGCGCGGGAGAGTGAGGCACTGGGGTGACCTGGGAGGGGACTGACCTTGCCAGCACGGCAGTGCTGGGATCAGAGCCCGGCTCTGCACAGCCACTCTCCCTTCCCCAGGGAGGAGTGTGGGGACACAGGGAGGTGGCTCCTTTCTCCTGCCGCTTGTCACCCTGCCCATTTTTAACAGCCTTGCCTCTTGCCTGGATGTGAGCACCTCCTGAGAAGCTTCTCCTGGTGCTCTCTCAGCAACAACCAGCCCTGTGGCACTGCTCTGAGCCCAGCGTGGCTGGTCCCTCCCCACCTGGCCACTGACCAGGGACATCACGTCACACTCTCCCGAGCTGGAGGCAAACACTCGCTCCTTTGCTGTTTCCAGGAAGGGAATTTCAGCGAGCCCGGTGCAGGGAGCGCTGCCAGGGCCAAAGGGAGACAAGGTCAAGCACGAGGCATGTGTCACCCTGGCCACCTCCCTGCACGTTGGCCCTTTAACACAAAATACACCAACTCCTCCTGGAAAACCACAACAAGGACATGGCTGGGAGAAATACAAACTGCAACCAGTGCTGTTCTCTAAGGACAGAGCCATACTCAGAAGGGATGGGAGAACACCACAATGAATATCCAGAGGGGTTTATACCCAGCTCCCTCCATCCAGTGTTTACATCCTGCTGACATTTGCTTTCCTTGAACAGCAAAGCCACAGGACAGGGACACAGCAGTGAAGGAAGCAGCACAGGCTGCGGAGTGCTGGGTGCTGCCATGGCCCTTGCCAGGTGCCAGAGCTGGGAAGGTGAGTGCGGCACAGGGTAAATCCCTGCTTGAAAACACCACAGAGAGTTTTGCAACTCTCCCATGCCACACCACAGAGGAGGGAATCCTAGAACAGTTTGGGTTGGAAGGGACTTTAAAAGATCCTATCCTCCTGCCAAGGGCAGGGACGCTTTCCTCTATCTCAGGTGGCTCCAAGCCCCATCCAACCTGACCTTGGACACTTCCAGGGATAGGGCATCCACAGCTTCTCTGGGAAACCTGTTCCAAAGGACAGGAAGGAAAGTCCCAGTTCCCTCCCCTGTCCGTCCTTCCGTTCCTCCTGCCTTCCCATGGGAGTTGTGCCTTCCTCCGGATGTGGCTCCTCCCAGCCTCCCCACCATGTCAAGGGCTCACAGGGTCAAATGTTCCCAGCAGAGCACACCAGGCTGTAAACGGGCAGGGACCAGCTCTGCCCTCCCCACACCCTTGTGCTGAGGGTTTTCCATCCTCTCTGCCCTGGGTTGGGGGCAAGTTTGGTGTTCCAGGGGTTTCTCTCTCACCCCAGGGAGGTGAGGGTATCCCATTGCCCCCCACAAGTCGCCCATTCCCACAGATCTGTAGATGTTGATGTTGCACTCTGACTGCTGTAAGAATCAGCAGCCAGACTCTTACAGACCAGGCAGAGGGATGCTTCCTCTATCTCATGTGGCTCCAACCCCATCCCACCTGGCCTAGGACACTTCCAGGCATAGGGCATCCACAGATTCTCTGGGAAACGTGTTCCAAAGGACTGGAAGGAAAGTCCCAGTTCCCTCCCCTGTCCATCCTTCCGTTACCCTGGGTCAGTTCTGGGTGAAAAACCTCATCAATTCCTCCTGCCTTAAAAAAAAGAAGTCCCATTGCCATGGAGATAGAGCACTGCACTGCTCCTTTCACCCAGGGATACTCGGTGCTCTCAGCACCGTGCCTTGGGGGCAAACCTGCGTCCTGCCCCGGCACTTCTTCCACCAACACGCACTGCCACCACTCGCGGTGGATGGAGCTGGGACGGAGAGCCACGTGTGCTGGCAAAGCCCACCTGCCTGCACTGCTCGGTGCCCAGGTTAGCAGGAATAAATCTGGGAAGCTGAGCGGGACACGGCTGAAAACAGCCGCTTCCTCCCTTTTTTGTCCAGTGATGCTCCAGCCACGCTCCAGCTGGGACCCGGGCTCCACGAGGGACAGCGCCAGCGGGGATCTGCTGCTGCTGTGCCGCGCTGCCAGCATCCTCTGCTGGTTCCAGGAACGGAGCAAGGCTCCACGTCACGGCAGATCCGCCAGCCCGGCGCTGAGAGGAGCAGACACCCACAGGACTCCCACAGACCAAGCCTGGGGCGGTGCTGGGACTTCCACCTCGGCGTCCCACTCCGGCCATGCTCCCTGCTTCCTGCTCCCTCTCCCCTTTCCTGCCTCTCCCAGCCCACCCTCCAGATTTCCGAGCGAGCCCTGTCCTTCCTGCCCTTCACAGCAGGGCCAGCATGTCCTATCCGCCCGGCCAGCCCCCTGCTTCTCCATTTCCCTCCCTGTTCTCCATTCCCCGCGCCTCTGGCTTCCCTCCGCTCTGCCTGAGCCGGGACCGCAGGGCTCCGCTGGCAGGGTGGAGGCTGGGGCTTGCCAAAGCAAACAGCGCACAAGGAGGAGGAGGAGAAGGGCGGCCGAGGCCGGAGCAGGCAAAGGGCAGAGTCCACCAGCGGACCCCGCCGCAGCTCCGTGCTGGGGAGGTTCTTTCCCTTCGCTTTCCAAACGCTCCGGGTTGGCTCCGTGCAGCCGGAGCTTGGCAAGCAGCGGGAGTCGGAGGCGATCCTTGGCTCAGCAGGGATGCTGAGCGGCACCTCGGGGGGCTGAGCACCTTTTGTGCCATCCCTCGTGTGGCTCTGGGGTGGGGGCTGAGCTTCGTGGAGTGCAGGAGGCCAAGGGAAAGCAGATCCCCGGCTGGAGTTCTCCTGCAAGCAATTTAAAGCGAGGTCTTTTCCTCCCGCTCTGCTCGCTGCCAGGAAAAGCAGCAGGAAAATATTTCCCTGGGAATTGTTTTTGTTCCTTCCTCTGTGTCTGTACGCATGAAGCTTTCCTCCGCCTTGGACATGCCTCAACCTGTCCCGAGGCTCAGATTAATCCCCTGCACCGCCAGGGACGACAGCTGAGGTCAGACGCTGTCAGCAAAGAGGAGGAGGAGGAGACCTTCTCCCTAGGAAACCACGTTCGTTCCCAACCAGAGCAGAAAAGAGACAGCCCTGGCTGCTTCTCCCGAGCAGGAGGTCAGCCTGCAACACAGCAGCACACCGGAGCATCCCGCAGGACAGGGACACCTCTCTCCCGGCAGTGCTGCAGCGACCCGGCAGAGCCTAAAGCCCGGCTTAAGTGTAAGGCTGGGGTAGCTGCAGGCAGCAAATGCATCTGCAGCCAGGCAGGTCACAGCACGTCACTTTTAGGGCATGCAGGTGCCCGAAAACAGGTCAGTGGCAATAGGGCACTGCTCTGCTTCTCCACCAGCCTAGGAAAGGTTTGGCTGGCAGCCTTGGCTGTGGCTGCAGGAAAGGGGAAAAGAATGAGGCGTCCCCTCTGGCCGCACCAGAAGAGCAAGCACTGGGCCGCGAGAGCCAGTCCAGATGCCTGCGGGCAGCTGTCAGCACCCCATTGCCTCGGAGGGAAGAGAGGAGGGAGGGAAAGTGGGAAAATTAGGATAGAGGGAGAGGGTATCCGCCCCAAAGCCAGTCCTTTGGTGTGCAAAGTGCTCAAACACCGCCTCAGAGGAACTGGGAGAAACTGGGGAGAGCTCATCTCCAGTAAATGATGCTCCTCAGTCCTTGCCCAGGCACTTTACTTCCCTCTCCTCTCCTTTTTCCCTTTGCTTCGCGTGAGTGCTTAGGAAATAAACGATGACTATTTGCCGGCAGCTCTAAGCCCTTCCCTCCCCCTCTCCCCAGGCTCCATCACCAATAAATCACCCCGCTGGGAGAGAGGGCCAGAGGAAACCAGAGGCACAAAACCTCAAACAGAGCCTTTTTTTTTCCCCCCTGTTCTCCCAAGCAGCTCTGCATTTCATTAGGCGGCCAGGCCAGCCCTCGCCCAGCTGGGGAGAAGGAGGGAGGGAAGGGGGGCCCCTCAGGGTTTGCATGTCGGGAGCAGAAATCACAACCAGAAGACCGGGAGAAGGGAGTTGTTTGTGTTTGTCGCTCATCCCGGTGCTCGCCTGGCCCTGACCCTGCCCCCGGGAGCCGTGCTGGCCTGGAATAATTCTCTTCCACTGGGTTTCCTCCTTGCCAAAGCAGCTCTGGGCATCTTCCAGCCAGCTTCTCCCCACTCCAGCCATGCCCTCACGGTGCCAGCCCCTCTCTTTGCTCCATTCCAGCCTCTCCAAGGATCCTCCTTGGAAAAAACCCGGGAGTTTTCCGTGAGCCTTAGCCCTGCCAGCAAGCTCCACCGCCTTCCCCCTCCCCCTGGGCTGGACCACCCTGTCCAGGAAAACACGGAGCCTCTCCCTGCTCCCCTGCAAGAACCCCACAGCCCGCTGGGGACCGGGGAGGGGGGTCTCCCCTTCCACCCTAAATATATATTGGCAGAGCATCACCAATATATATTCAAGCACAGTACATTGGAGACAGATGCAAGCCCCGCAGCAGCGCGGGAGATGCAGGCGTGCCTCTCGTCATCCAAGCACGCAGCACTGTGCCACAGCACTTCCCCATCCCTCCTTCCCCTCCGCAAAAAAAACCCTGTCCTGGGGTTCAGCCTTTGGCAAAGCTTCCTGCCAGGGCTGCTTTGGTGTCCCTGGGCAAGGAGAAATCCCCGGAGGTGCAGCCCCGGGGATTATCCAATACTCCCGGGCAGGGAGAGATCCCAGGAGGTGCAGCCCCCAGGGATGCTCTGGTACCCCCAGGAGAGGATAGAACCCAGGAGGTGCAGCCCCCGGGGATGCTCCGGTATCCTCGGGCTCCCCAAGCAGGGGGAGGCCCCAGCAGGCAGAGCCCCGCTGCTGGCCTGCCTCCCGCCTCCCTCCCAGCAGCCTGCCAGATTCCTGAGCGCTGACACAGGATGCTGCAGCAGTGAGTGTGCAGAGCCTTCCTCCCCTTCCCCTGCCCCAGGAGAGGAGAGGGATGGGCGGGGGATGCTGGGTTGCATCATGCCAGGAGAGCAGCCGGAGTGAAACGCATTCCTGCGAACCCGTGGCTGCCCATCAGCTCCCAACCCCGAGGGTTTCCACCAGCCCGGGCCAGACACCTTTAAAGGGATAATTCACACCGTTCACACTCTCTTATTGGTGAAAGCCGGTTTGAAGTCATTCCCTCTCCCCAGAAGGCATCCCTGAGGAGAGCCGCAGCTCACCCGCCCGAAGCTGCAACCAGGGATTGCTCCTGGATGATTACAGCAGGAGAAAAGTGAAAGGCTGCTGCCTGCTGTCCTTCTCAAGCATCACCCTGGCAGCCCAGCTGCCACGCTCCCTCTTGCCAGCATCTATCCCACCCTCTGGCTATGCTAAAGGATTTTCCCAGCACTTCTCCTCTCCCACGGGACCTGACCTGAACTGGGGGAAGGGCAGCAGCGCTTCCAGCAGCTCGTTACTATTCTAGGAAGTGTAGGATCCTGCCATCTTCCCATTAAGTCATCTCCTCCTCGACCCGGTGAGGCAGTTTCCATAGGAGTCACCCTCTCTCCCAAGTGATGGTAGTTTTTATTTTTATCTGGCTTATTTATGCACTTCTCTTCCCTCCTTTGGTATTGGCCTGGGCTCTGTCAGCCTCATCTCTGTAGTTCTGTGAGCAGAAGGAAAAGTCCAGAGGCTGAAACAGCACAACAGAACAGATGAATTAAGGAAAGACCCAGCTTAGGTAAAAGTGATTATAGGAATTAAAAAGAAAAAAAGAGCACTTGGTGAGTAAAAAAATAAAATGGGGCAGAAAAATTTATTCCAAAAGTAACACAGTGCCTTTTGTAGGGAATCTTTTTCAATTTGAGCCTGGTTTGGTCCAGACCCCTCAGCAGAGCTCACCAGCAGCTATTCCATCTCCATTTTTTTTTTCTGTCCCACTCAGCCACAGCAGCCAGAGGCTCCCTGGGGACACACACACGTCCCAGGGAGCAAACCCCACACGTAAAAGCACAGCCACGGGAGCACGCGAGGCGTGCGTCAGCACAGCAGATGGAGCTGGGCCGGGTCTTTCAGGGACACGGCTCCGTGGCCGTGAGCTGGGGAGGGAGAACTCACCTCAGGTAGGTCACAGGAGCCCAAGGGAGCTGCGTGGGCATCTGTGGGCAGTCTCTGCCCTGTTTGCAGAGGCCAGCAGCAATTAAACTGTTGCACAATTCTCCTCTGGAAGGCAAGAGTAGATACGAGCGCTGCTGGGTGCTTGGTGCCAGAGAGGTTGGATCTTGTCTATATAGGGACACCAGGGCCATACAAATCAGTGGGACCAGGTGACCTTCCAGGGGTTAGATGCCTAGAAAACTTTTGGAAATGCCAAGATCAGGAGTGTCCCCATCCTGTTTTGGGATTTGGAAGCTGGGCAAAATCATCCACTTCCATGCAGATGCTGCTGGTGGACAAGGAGCAGGGCTGAAACCTGCTCCCCCCAGCCTTGGGAAGGAAACTCTGCTGGTGCAGGAGCAGCAAGCTGTTTCCATCCTCAGCTCAGCTTCTGACCCTGAGAGCAGTGTTTCATGAGGGAGCAGGAGAGCTGGGGGCAAAATCCTCTGTAGTCATCCTCCTTCTCCTGCTACTCTCTTACTGGAGCGATCCTGAAGTGACCTCACGTCTGTCAGACTAGCTGCAGCTACCACACACCTCCCCTGAGACAGGAGTGAGAGTGTGGGGCGCTCCTGGAAAGCACCTGCACAAGGGAAGCAGGGGCAGTGGCTTCCCATCACCTCCCAAAGGTCAGGGAGTGAAAAGAAATATCTCATCACAGCACATTTCCTTGTGTCATTTACCAGACTGAAATTGTGTCACCATTAGGTGCAATTACCTAGAAAATTAAGATGGTAGGACTTCTGCTTTCACCTAAGGAGCTATTAAATTGTACACAAAGTAGCAGAGCTGTCTCAAAGCCACCTTGGAGCAGGCAGTTTCTCCTAATTTTTCCCATTCCCCTGCTTTAGGATGACCAAGCCCAACACTTGCACTTCTCACAGGTCCAAGGTGTTAAAAACCCCACGGTTTTTAACCATGGTCACTTGTCATGCCCCACCCAGAACAGGTTCCCAAGGTTCAGCCAGATATCCTAGGCTGCATTTCACAGCACACAAACATTTTCCACTTGCCAGAGATGCAATCCTCACTTGAAAAGTTCATTAATTAGGAGCAGAGAAGCCTCTAGTGAAATCTTCCAGCAAAAAGCAGGGGGAAAAAAAAATTCCCCACAATTCAGTCTAATTACAATGCCTTGAGGCGCTCCACTCACTGTGAAGCCGAGGCCAAATTTTCTCCCCACCCCTAAGAACAGGAACTTTAACCCAGTTATAGTTTTACTGATAACGAAAGAGAAAAAAAACCAAAACCTTCCTGCTATTTATCGTTTGAACTATTCTGCAAGTTACAGCAAAGAAGAGGCACAGAAACACTTCTTGCAGAGCAGTAGCTCTGCTGGGTAAAATCCACTCACACAGCCCCCATCCACATCTCCAAGCAGGCAACGCCAGAGGCCAGTGCTCGGCCCAGCTGTGCCACAGGCATGGCCAGACTGCACCCAGCTGCTCCTCTGGGATTTAGCAACCTCTTTCCACCCACAGACAGTGACTTTGCACATTAGGTACTTTCACAGCAAGACCTCAAATGCCACAGCAGCTCCGGCCCCGAGGCTGTAGCCCAATGAGCAGTGGGAGCACCTGGAAGATCCTGGGAAGGACTCCAGGCACCCTGACATAAGTTCCCTTTCTTCCCCAGCTCCCAGAAGAGCTGGACTCCAACCCACCCCAAGCCTCTGGCGAGGATGGGTGGATCCAGCCACAGACACGCAGAACCACACCCCGGCTGCTGCCTGCCCTCCTTCCCCTCGAGCCACCGGGGCACAAACAGGAACTAGGCTCATACAGTTGAAAATATTTAATACGTGTTGTACACGTAGAATTACATTTTATACAAAACATGATACATCACTGAAGGAGAACACTGTACAAAATTCCCTACGGGAGCCCCAAGCCTTTATACAACAAAGACCGGGAGTTACCAAGCCTAACAAACAGGCTCAAGGACTTTCCGTCAGAGCATCTGTAAACTTCGTTCCTCTCAATAAACACTTTTTAAAAAGCACCATGTAATAGTTCTGACCTAAACCTTTCCAAAATAGAGACTTTATTTAATAAACTTAATACTTTCCAAGCTTAAAATATCACCCGCCGGGGGCGCCCCCGGGGTCGGCGGCAGCCGAGGAGCCTCCCTCGGGCGCCGGGGAGGGCGGCGGCTCTGCCGGGAAGGGGAATTCCGGGAGGGCAGGGCCAGGGGCGCTCCCAGGGCGGATGCAGGCAGCCAGGATCCGGCTGGGAACGGGCAAGCGCTGCCGCTGCTGCCCCGCGGTCCTTCCCGCGCTGCGGCGCAGGGCGCCGGGTCTGGCCGGCGCCGGAGCCCCGCGGCGCTCGGTGGGTGTCACCTCCGGGCTCCTCAGCCCGCGGCGAGGAGCCAGTCTCTGTGGCCGGGATATCAGAAGGCCACGATGGCCGTGCTCCAGGGGTTGAGGGTCCGAAGCACAGGCTCGTCGCAGCAGATCTGTCCCGGCTCTGTCGATGCCTCGGCGGGCGCCGGGGCCGCCGCCGCCCC
>VWYI01037563.1:581536-612963 GCA_013399455.1 Anthoscopus minutus | reverse complement strand
TGAGGGGCTGAGCGCGGGCTCCGGGGCCTGTCCGGAGGCGGCGGCCCGGCGCGGGAGGCGCCGGGGTGAGGCGGGCAGGTGTCGGGCCGCGGCCGGGCCTCCCCGGGCTCTGTGAGGGCCCCCCGGCCTTGGCTGCAGGTGCGCCTTGGGGACAGTGGGCAGAGCGGGGCTGGGGACTCGCGCTTGGAGGCCGGGGTGACCATGGGGAAAGGTGGAGAGGAGCAGGGAGTAAGCTGTGGGGCGAACAATGGCTATAAGAGGAAGCCTTCAGAGAGGAGCCTAAACGCAGGGAAATACCAGCTAAAGGTGACCAAAGGAAAATTGTCATAAATAGGGTGAAAGGAGCTCTGTTTGAGCTACTGGAGAGGGTCCAGTGGAGGCCACAAAGATGATTTGGGGTCTGGAGCATCTCTCTGGTGAGGAGCTGGGCCTGGTTAGTCCAGAGAAGACTAAGAGAGTATCTCATCAATGCATATAAATATCTCTAAGGAGTGTCGGGAGGACGGTGCCAGACCCTTTGCAGCAAGAGGACACGGAGCAGTGGCCATAAACTAAAACACAAGAAGTTCCACCTCAACGTGAGGAAGAATTTCTTTACAATGAGGGAGGCAGAGCACTGGAAAAGGCTTCCTAGGGAGGTCATGGAGTTTGCTGGAGACATTCCAAACCCATCTGGAGGTATCCCTGTGTCCCCTGCTCTAGATGACGGGTGCCTTGACCAGGGGGTTTGGGCTGGATCATCCACGGAGGTCCCTTCCAATACCAGCAATTCTGTGATTCTGTGCAAGCAGCTCAATCACTAAACACTGCCCTGGGGCCACCTTCAGCTTGTGCTGGGGGCTGATCTTCTGTCCCCTGTCACAGTGAAACAGCCCTGAGGTGCAGCAAAGGGGCTCCTGGTGGGGTATTTGGAAGAGTCATGTGAGAACAAGAAGTATGGGAAGGGATATTGATGCAGCCAGGGAAAGTGAATCCCTCCACCAGGTTGAACTCGTGCTAAGAGGAAAGTGTAGGAGTCACCATGGGTGGGGAGCAAACGTCCTGTCAAACTTTCCAGAAATGTTCCCATAGCGTGTGGGGAAGGGCAGGGAGGGGAAAGGGGATGTGCTGCCGCTCCCAGAGTTAATTATTACCTGGCAGGTCAGAGGGGCTGATGGTGGTGTAGCCACCAGAGTTGCTGTTAGTTTGCTTTCCTGGTGTCTGTAGCTCCTCCCATCAGAGGACATCCAGCTCTGCTTTACATTCTTGCTGCTGGGGACTTCCACGAGTGTGTTCAGATGGGAAAAAAAAACAAAACAAAAAAAACCAAACAAAACCAAAACTTGTGCTGGCAAGTAGAGGAGGGAATGAAGTTTTCCAGATCCTCAGTGCAGGCTGCTGACTTTAGGGCACTCAGTGTGGCTGACTCGGAGCCGTAGGCATGCGAGGAGAGGAGGGACACACATCAGAGTGCTGAGAAACTGCAGCTTAGACAGCAACTGGAGGACTTCAGGTCCTGGTGCAACTTAGAGAGCTGCAGTTCTGGCACCTCAGTTCATCTGCCCTGGACCTGCCCCACTTTCCTTCACTGGGGTGAAACATCTGGCTGCTGTGTGCAAGCTCTTGGTGGCTTCCTTGGGCACCAGCACAGTCTGATCTCATCTCCCTTCCTAATCCCAGCTCCCTGTGAACCTGGGGGAGCAGTTCACAGCTCAGGACCTCAGAGTTTGTAAATGCAGATAACCACACTGAGAGGCTGTGACCCAAATCTACAAACCTGCTTGCCCCAAACCAGAACTGTCAGCAATGCCTTCCCCTGCTGTGAATGCACTCGTCTCCAAAAGAGCTGAGAGTAGCAGAAAAAACTTGTGTTTCCTAAGCCAGTGTAGCAGGGCTCTGTATTTTTTTAAATGCTGAATTAAAATAAACAGTGCTGCACTCAACAGTCTGCCTGGCTGTGGTGTGGGGACAGCTCCTGTTAATGTGTGCCCTTGGGGTATCTTACACAGGTACTTAAGGGCCTTGAGAGGAAAACTGTTGAGAAAGGAATGCAAAGCATGGATTGCCAAAGAGCTGCCGTTTTCAGACCCTCTGCCCTGGCTTGCCTGGGTGACACTCAGCAGCTTCCCCTGAAGAAATAGGTCCCTTCATGAGTAACTTCATGCTGCAGCAAGATACAGGGCAAATGCTTATTTTACAAAATAAACACAAAGTTGTTGGAAGGAAAGATGTTTGGGAGGAAGCTGTGGCATCCCTGATCAGCTGGACACAGGGCTGTCCCAGTGTCACTGCTGCAGGGAAGCTGATGATAATTCTTGGCTTCACTCTCCTGCTGGCTGCAGGGAGGTGCAGAAAGCTGTGAACACTGCCCAGGGGCTCTTCCAGAGGTGGACAGAGCTCTTACAAGATCCCTCCATTGCCACGAGAGAAGAAATCGACTGGACCACTAATGAGCTCAGGAACAACCTGCGGAGCATTGAGTGGGACCTGGAAGACTTGGATGAAACCATTAATATCCTTTTTGTGTCCCTTCAGTGGTATTTGCAGTTCCCAAGTTGTACTAAATAGCCAAGTCCTAGTGCTTGTCACTCATTGCAAAAATCAGGGCTGTTTAAGATTGAATTTTGTGTTTGCATCAGCTTTTCTCAAATTGCGAATGAGAAATTAAGTCAAGGATTTTCCTTTTGCCTTTTTGCAAGATATATTCTAAGATGCTTTGTTCTGGAAAGCCTGTTGTCTTGTGTGAATCTGGATTTCTGTGGAGTCACTTTGTTCTCTAGGCTGGCTTCCAGAAATACTCCTTTTCCCTTGTGTTCCTCTGGGTGCTCCTGAAAACGCTGCGCAGCATCACGGAACCAAAAACAAACGTGGAAAAGAGAAACCTGCACGCACGTGCGCTGTGCAGCGTGTTCCTGCCGTGCCTTCTTTCCCATCCAGTGTGCTCTACTTTGCCAATCACATTTTGGGAGCAGCAAAACCACAGTGGCCACTTGGCATGCTCAGGGTTTGTGTATCCATGTGTGTACCCGACCCTGCTTCTGGGGACTCCTTGACTCGGTGCTCAGGCATTGTCGAGGCAAACCCGCGGAAATTCAACCTCGATGCCACGGAGCTGGGAATCCGCAAAGCCTTCATCACCAGCACACGGCAGGTGGTCAGGGTAAGGAACCTGCCCTTGGGGTCAGGGTACCTGGGGAAGGTCGGGGGGGCATTAGGTGGTTAAAAAAGAAAAGCTTGGGGCTGGTCTGTGCTGGACTGGAGAGTAGAGAATAAACCTCCTACCTGCTGAGTCTCAGGCTTCCTCCTCTTCCCCACACGTTCCCTCCTGGAGCTGGCCAGAAGGGTTTGGGGGAGCAGGTGCTCCATGGAATTACTTCCTTTTATGCTGCCAGCCCTTGAGACCCTCTCCAGACTGCTCTGGCAGCAGCGAGCTGGGAGCCTGTGGTAAGGGGAGGAAGAATGAAGACCCAGCTGCAATGTGGGGCCTCCCTTCAGAGCTGAGGGAAATCCTGACTGTCCTGACCATTTGTAGCACTGGTTTTCAGCAACAGAGAAGCCACTTTGTACAAGGACAGATGGTCAAAGCCTGGTGTTATTGACATGGTGACTTCAGCCTCCTACCCCTGCAAAATAGTCCAAACAACCACTGGATTTATTTTTAACTCGAGGAAGATATTTTTTTTTAGTTTAAGTTTATGCTTGAGAAGCAAAAAGGGGATTTTAACAACTTGGTGGTAACAAATAGAGAAGAAACATCTTTCCAAAAGCTTCGCTGCCTGGTCACAAGCTGCTAGTTAGGAAATTTTCTGTCTATTAATAGCTACAGAGTTTCTGCTGCCCCTCACTGATCCTCCTGCTCCACAGAATGCACTGGTGTGGCTGGCAGCAAGCTTGTTACCCCACCTGCAGTCCTGTGGTCTGGATGCAGTTCCTAAGGCTCGCTGCCTGGGAACTGATCCCAGAACCACATTGGCTCCAGGTAGCAGTCATTTGTTTGCTGCCTTCCCCTCGGTGTAGTCCACTCCCAAATGGGCAGGATCAGGCAAGCCTGCTCTCTGGTCCTCTCTTCCTGGCTGAAAAATCCTGGCTAATGCATTTTGGAGCAGCGTCTCCCACTGGGAAATGAAATTTGTTAGTGGCCCTGTGCAGCTGACTTCCAGTTTCCATGGGGGGATTTGTGATGCCCTGCAGCCAGTGAGAATTAACCAAGTGGGATGTGGTGGTGCTCTTTGGTGATGTGTGGCACATCTCTGAAGAGTAAAACACACCTGAATGCTCTGGTGGCATCAGAACTCTGCTGGTGGATCAGCCTCTGCCAGACTTATCTTGACTACTTGATAATTTATGAAAACTAGGGTATGTTACATTGTGATGGGGAGTCTTCTGTGGTCAGTGACCTTTTGCAAGAACTCCAGAGCAAAAATTAATTGGTAGGAGAGAACACTGACACAGTCAGAGAGGATGGCCACAGGACAGGAAGTCTACCTCATACTGTGGAATATAAAACCAGATGCAGTTGGGAATAAACCACAGGAGGTTTCAAGGCTTCAAGGCCTTGAAAAACACTTCCTTACATTCAGTCGACAGGAACATTAGTTTATTATACAAATCAAAGGGACTCTGGTTGTAGTGGAGCAAAGCAAGTAGTAAATGAGGAATATTTTCAAAATGTCCCAATGCTGTTGATTCCAGTATTAGTATAACAATGAAACTTTCCACAGTATGTTTCCAGACTCTTCAAAAGTGTGGGTTTTCAAAGAAAATCTCCTTTCCCTCATTCCCCCTTGTAGAAGCCTTGCTGGGTATAGACAGCCCTGCAGCACCCTCAATCTGCCTGTCTCCTCAAATCCAATGCTCACATGCTGCTTCTTTTGTTGAACGAACAGGACATGAAGGATCAGATGTCAAACTCTTCCATGCAAGCACTGGCTGAAAGAAAAAACAGGCAGGTGAGAACCAGAAACATGCATATCTGCTACAATGTATATCCTGTCTGGAGTTCATCCCCTTGCAACCCTTTGGTGTGGGGAGGGGCTGTAGCCAAGCTGTGTTTGAGCCCTGTCCATTTGGCTGCCCTGGGAGAGCTGGTTCTCACAGACACATTGCTGCCAGCCTCTCCCAAGCCTGTCTGTCAGAGCAGTAAGTCAGCACTCACCATCTGTCTCTGTCTTCAGAGCTGGTTGTGTACAACTATCAGCATTGCATCATGCCATGGAAAGGGAAATCTCCCTCCTCCTCCTCCTCCTTAGGGGGGAACCAGCTCAGAATCCATGTCAATGAATGTAATCCTGCGCTCTGCTGGATTTAGGAGCCAAGATGGTGCAATATCCTTTCATGCAGCTGCTTCTCGTTATAGCCATGTAAGAAGATGGAAGGAGCTCAAGGACTCTCGTGTTGTCTGCACTTGTAATCTAAGGAATAGAAATAGATGCAGCTTGGGCTCCTTGCTGGCTGATGGGGAGGCTGTAAGGAGACACTGGAGCTGAATTCCAGAGCCACTCCAGTAAAAGCTGGTGTGCTTCATGCAGTTATAATGTCTGTACTGCATCATGGCAAAACCCAACAAACTGAGAAGCACAGAGCTCATTCCTGAGCTTGTCCCAGGGTTAACTGACGTGCTTGGCAAACACTCCCAGCAGCAAAGTCCCTGACACTCTTGCTTAAACAAGTCTGTAGCTTCCCCTGCAATTTGCTGTTTTCTTTTGCATGAGGTTCCTGATAGCTGCAGGAGACCATATGGCCCAGCTCAGGCAGCCACATCTGGTCAGGAAAACTGACTTCCCCTTGCTGTCTTCCTCTCCCTTCCCAGCCCCTTGCCTTCATTCCAGACTGTAAGGCTTGTACCAGGCTTTGTGTCTGAGGGGCTGGCTAGCAGTGACCTGACCCTCACAGCCCAGGCTGGCAAACAGGCCCTTTCTATTGAGGCTGCAGGCAAAGTTAGTGCACTGCATTAAATAAAAAGGAGCTGCTCTTGCCACAAACTGGAGGGACCAGGAGCTTGCTCAGTGTTTTAGGGGCAGACAAAGCCAGTTGTCCTGCTGGCTTCCTGCATGGTCAGTCTGTCAGCTTTCCTTACCCTTCCTTGAACCTTGTAAGTCAGATGAACTGTAGAGACCATCTTGTTTTCAGCCTGACAGCCTGGTCATTGCCTTGCTGTTCTTCACAAATACTCAGTCATTCTGTCCTGCCCACAACCAGGAGCTGCAGGATGGTCTTGTTCCAAGTCAGCCTGGCTTCCACACTGGAGGGCAGAGTCCTTAACCCTTCCCTAGTGCTGCAGAGTACAGTTCCTTACCTGCAGGTCATGTTTATTCTCCAGCATCTGTAGCTTGGGTTATTCCCCTTTCAGGAAACATATTTGGCTGGAAAGCCACAGCTCTGTGGGCTTTGCAGGAGCTTCTCTGTTCAGCTTGTAGGGCAGGCAGCAAGAGTAACTTTGTATGCTGGCAGCTGAAGAGCCTGCTGGAGGCAAAGGCAGCCTGGGTAGTAGAACATAAGCATACAGCACTGCTCTGGTTATATATTGCATTATTTTACTCTCAGAAAAACTGGTTCAGTACTTTATCCAGACCCTCTTAAGCCCCTATCATTGGCAGCAGAGTGCTCAGTTGGAGCTGTACATCTGTTAACATATCCAGACACTTCCCAGCTCACAATTCCTTACACAGTGCTGCCTCTTGAGCAGGCCTCTGCCAGTCCTTTGTGCTGTGCAGGTCTACTGCTTGCACTCTCAGTCAGCCACTTCCCTGGCTGGCATTTTGGCTTTTTGTTGGTTTAGTTCACCACAGCACTTTGGCTGAGTAGCAGCAGAGCAGGAGGAAAGGGATGCTGCACACAAGGCTTGTCTTGTCTGCCTTCCCACCTCACCCTGTAGAGGGGCTGTGAGCAGACACGGGTGTTGCTAAGAGCTCTCTGCATCTATTTAGGCACTCCTGGGAGACAGTGGGAGTCAGAGTTGGAGCTCTGGACCTGACAAATACAGCCGTCTGGACCGGGAGCTGCAATTAGCAAACTCACATTTCATCGAGGAGCAGCAAGCTCAACAACAGGTAAGGCAGCTGGGATCACAGACTAAATAGCTTTGTTTGCCAAATGGGTGCCAGGGGGACTGGCTCCAGGAGCCTGACAGTCCTGCTCTTTGCTTGTGGCATGTGTCTGTGCATGCATCTCCTGTGCAGCACAGCTTTGGGCACAAAGTTTTTAACCCTGGAGGCGTGGGGCTTCTCCGTGTTTAGGATGCTAATCTGGAAGATGTAGCACATTAAGATTTAATAGTACAAGGATTGTTGAAATCCTTGGAAGAGTAGAAACACTGCAAAAAGAAGAGGGCCCGTTTGTCTTATGCAACTTCCCCTGGTTAAAAAATGTTTGGTGTTGTTTGTGTGCATCTCCCATAAGAACAGGCTGGGAGCAGGAGCACGCGCCTGCTTCCTTTTCCTGCTTTTGTCACCGTGAGATTAGTGAGAAAGGCTGTGTGAGGGCTTGGGAGAACCCCTGGTGAGGCACTTCCCAGCTGACAGGGGAGTTTGCCTGGAGAATTGCCCAGGCCAGGCACAGCCTGGAGAACTACAGGGCCTTGACACAGGCAGTGACTTGGAGGTGGGAAACTCTGCTAAAGCTCTTGACCCGTGATGCCACCTCGACTTCCAGACACGTTTTACCTACTGACTGCAGGGAGATAAATAGCTTCAGAAATAGGTAACTAGGGTAAAGCTAATCTTAGCGTGCCTGTGCCCTGAAAATTACTTAAAACAGCAGCAGACTTACTCCTTTGGCACATTCAGAGCCAGGCTGGCTATTTTTAGCTGTAGAAGCTGCAACAGCCTTCTGCTTGCATTAACCCCGCCTTAGCTGCAGCGCATTCCAGGTGCTGTTTCCCAGGCACAGCATCCATGTGCCTCCCTGGCCTGCTTACCTTGCCAAGGTTTTGATGACCAGCTCCTTGGAGCTTTCACTTCAGCTGTGTGTGCAGCAAGGATGAGCTGGGGCTGGATTTGCAGGCATGTCTGGAGGCTGCAGCCTGCTGTGCCATGGGGATGCCATAGCATGGAGGCTTTCCCTTGGTTGTCTCCTCTCTGGAATTTCTTAGGAACACAGTCCTCATTCCTGGTGGCTTAGGTCTGAGCCCAGGCCTCACAGCTGATGCTGGCCAAGCAGCAAGTGCCTGTCCACTGGATGGGCTGGCTCCAAGCCAGCTGCAGGCAGCAGATCTATAATTGCCCATTCCCCTTCTCTTTGGTCCCAGCTGATTGTGGAGCAGCAGGATGAGCAGTTGGAGCTGGTCTCTGGCAGCATCGGGGTGCTGAAGAACATGTCCCAGCGCATTGGTGGGGAGCTGGAAGAGCAAGCAGTGTAAGTGTGAGACATGGGGCAAAAGCCTGGCATGGGGCTGGCTGCAACGTGGCTGGATGTCCTCACACACCCATCTCTGCCTCTGGTAGAGCCTGGAATTCACTGGTCCCTCAGGCAGCCTCTCCCTGCCAGCCTGTGGAAAGCATTTTGTACTGCAATCCGCAAGGATCCAACTGCAACCTCCTTCCCTTAGAAGCCTGCATCTAGGGCAAGCTTAACTGCCACCTTTCCTTTCCTCTCCTTTTCACATCCTCCCCCTGAGGCAGCCAGCAGATAAGAGAGGGAGGTGCCGTGCAATTCAGATACTGGCCACTTCTCCACTCTGCAGGGTTTTGTGCTGCTCCTGGACAACTGCTGGGGCCAGGAGCTCTCAGCTCTGCCCTGAAACTCACAGCACAGAGCTGCTTTTCATCACTGAAGTTAAAAATAACCCTCACCCACACAAAGGGTTAAAGGGCAGCTCAGAAAGTCATTCTGCATCCATCCATTTACATATAAATTAGATTTATTTCCCAGTTGTTGTCCTTTACAAACAAGTTCCCAGTTGTGCAGGCTAAGGGCTATGCTTCCAGAAAGGCTTGAAGGGTTCATGCCTAAAACCCCTTCTTGTTTGGCTTGTAGGAGTCTAGAGGGCCGTGTCCCTTGTAAAGTGATTTCATCTTTGATGGAGAGGAGGAAGAACTTTAAACCTCCCTCCTGTGTGAAGTTGTGCAGCATGAGAATCCTCTGCTCTCACAGAGGAAATTGGTGTGGCGTGTCTGTTTCTAGATCATCACACAAGCCATCAGTGCTTGCTAGATTAACTCATAACTACCACAGTGAGGTCTTCCCCCCTGAATGAAGGTTTAACAAGTGCTTTGGCACTCCAAATGAAGGAGTCTGTCCTTTTAAATGCATTAAGCTTTGAAGTCCCACTGGCTGGAGACAATTGGGTTGGTACCTTGACTCTGGATGTGCACTGGCATTGACAAAGCATGGATTCAGGAAGGCTTTCAAATTCATTACAGTCGCTGTGTGGAGGAAGTAAAAGGGGAACTTCCATGCAGAGCTTGAAAAGCACCTTAAAAGCAACTGCAGATCTCATTCTCACTTGATACATGACTGAAACAAGATTTTAGTTTAAATTGCAAGCTCTGAGCAAGGAAAGAGATTTGAAGTCCAGGCTGACACATAGATCTAACTAGTCTCTGCTAATCACAGATTATAAATGAGACTTTCCTTTTGTCCCCTCCCCCCACTCCTCACCTTGCAGATGTGTGTTGAGTTCAGCCACAAACACACGGGGAGGATCAGTCTGGCAGGAATCCTGAGCTATTTCCCACCAAAGCAGAGCTTCTGTTTCAGCAGGTTTTTTCCCCTCCCTTGGGTGCTTCTAGGAGAGGAAGCCACGTTCATTTTATCTGGCAAGGTGTGATACTCTGCTCATATCAGTGTTTTGATCCATGTGTGTGAGCATGCTGCAGAAATCCCCAAGGGATGTGCCATGTGCTGACCAGTGCCTCCTTCTGTGTCCTCAGGATGCTGGATGACTTCTCCCACGAGTTGGACAGCACTCAGTCGCGCCTTGATAACGTCATGAAGAAGCTCGCCAAAGTGTCTCACATGACAAGTGGTAGGTCCTGGAAAGTGGGATCCAGCCCTGGAAAGGGAGAGACAAGCCCTTGGATCTTCAGGCTGGGACACTGCTCCCATCCACCCCACCAAGGGGAGGGAGCAGCTCTCAGTTCTTGAAAGAAGAAGGCAGAAGGCTTCCAAGCCCAGCAGCTGCTCTTGCCCAGACACTGCTCTGCTGCCTGTCCCTTGCCTTTGTTTTATTTACAGATGCCTTTCTATTTTTGCTGCTGCTGCTGGGAAAATCCCCCTCTAGCTAGTGGGAGGGGAAGCTTTGCAGCCTCCTGCTCTTGCTGCAGTTTCCCGGGCTGCCTGTGGAACAAAAGCTGTCAAGGTGCCATTAAACACCGGCCACCGTGTGTGGCTTCCTGGCACCAGAATGCCTGCAGCAATCCCCTTCCCAAATCCCACCTGCCCTGAGGCTGCTGGCGCCCGCAGGCCAGTCCTCATCAGTCAGCTGGTAAAGGAAAGAGCTGAATTCTGTGCTGAACCCACAGAAAAGTCCTTATAAGGCTGTGCCTGAAGCTGAGGGGCTGGCAGGCGCCGCGGGCAGAGCAAACAGGAAGCCCAGCCTGGCTGCCGGGAAGCCAAGAGGGCTGCTCTGAGCCTGGCACCCTGCCCAGCCAGCGCCTCCTCCAGCACCCCTCTGCCGTGGGTGCTCAGCACCCTGGGAAGGCAGCAGCCTGTCAGGAGGAAAAGCATTCCTGCTCTGCCAGATTAGGCTGTCTGAGGGATTTATGAAATTGTGGAAATACAGCCCTAGAGAGACCACTTGGAGTGCTGACCGTGCACTTTGGGTCAGCAGTAGCTCAGCAGCAGCACAACCATGGGTGAACCCTGTGTCTCTGCCCTTTCCTCTGGGAAAAGCCATGGATCTCTGCAGAGTGTTTCTGAGTGTTGTGAAAGAGCATTTCCGCTGGAATTGCCTGTGCCAGGGAGAGCAGGAGGGCTCTTTCTGGAGTAGCTGCTGCGCCTAGGAGCAGAGGGGGTGCCAGCAGCCCTGTCCCCACTGCTGCACCACCATCTCTCAGAGGTGATGTGGTGTTGAGCCCATGAAGTGTAAAGAAGTCCAGGGAAATCTGATTCCTGGCCCTGTCCTAAGGGAAGCCGCCACAATCTTCTCCTGGCAGAACTCCTTAGGGCGGCTTTCACTGGATCCCTTCTTGTTCCTTTGGCAAACAGATAACTCCATGAATGAACAGCAAACACAGCAGCTCTCTGCTTGTTCCTCCCAATTGCCTTTGAGCCAGCTTTTCAAAGCTATTTGAACTTAGTTGGAAAGAAGCCTCAGAATTCCCACAGCTGTTCCCAAACCCCAGTGTGTCCTAGAGGAGAATGCCTCACTGCAATATACAGCACCACAGCCTTTCTCCCACAGGGACTGTTCTGGTTTTTTGTGGCTTAAGCTTGAACTTGGTTCCTAGCAGTACATGAAGAAAAATGCTCCCCCAATTTTCCTTTTCCACTAAAGCAGGCAGACTGATGCTTCCTTTTCTTTACAGATCGACGGCAGTGGTGTGCAATTGTTGTCCTCTTCGCCATCTTGCTAGTGGTGCTCATCCTGTTTTTTGTCCTGTGATGACAAAAACTGAACTTCCTGGGACGTCCCCTCCCGCCCCCTGGCCCCGGCAGCGCGGGGAAGTGAAACTCCCCGTTTCCGTCCGCCCACAGAGATCCCCGGCAGGAACACCCACACCCAGCTCTCACCATCCTCCTCCAAGGACTGTCTGCGCCGGCGTCTCCCCTGGCCCCGGGGAGAGGGGGTGGAGGACTGGAGCTGCCTCCTCCCCTGCTGCGGTGCAATCTGGACCCGAGCTGCGGGCCTGGACTCACGGAGCTGGAGGGGGACCTGACCCCCGCGCTTCCACCCGGTGCAGGTAGGAGCCGGTGGGAGGTGAACACAGAGCAGCGAGCCCTGGGGAGGACGGGACAGGGGGAAGAATTACTGAATTCACTGAGCATTACAAACTGCGTTGCCAGTGCCGGCCCCAAGCATTACTGAGAAGGGTGAAACCCCCCCAAGCCGCAGCACGGGAGGGGAGCCCTGCCCCTCCCTGCCTCCTGTGGGTGGGCTCTGTAGCACCAATTCACTGCCGAGAGAGAGAGAGAGAGCCAGGTGAGTCCTAACGGAGCTTTCCTACCCTCTACTCTGGGCAGAGGGCAGAGCTGTAGGGTCTCCTGCCCTGCCATCGGCCACCCAGGCCCCATCAGACACCCCAGAGCTTTAAACCTGAGGTGCTGCACACCGAGCGCTGGCAATCAGCCCTGAGCCAGAGAGGAAGAGTCTTGAAGCTTTTAAACTTGCCTCCCTCATTATACAGGTCTCTAAAGCTCATTGACTGATGCTTGCTTTGCCCTTGTATAACTGAGTCACTGCTTCTGTTTAACAGCTGCTTCCCTTTGGCAAGTGATTTGTCAGGTCTAAAATAACTTATTTTTTTTAAGGAAAAAAAGAAATTTAAAGATTTTTTTGATGACCATTGGAGCCACGTTTTCTCTACAACACACATGATCAGAGGAACAGTGCTCAGTGATGTATTTTAAGTGTATATGAACTTGTAAATAGGATGTCTTAATTTTTCCCAACTGCTATTTTTTGGACACCTCTGTTGTAAGCAACCAGAAGGCAGGAGATGCAAAGCTAGATCATGTTTCTGTATTCCTTCCCAGTCCTTTTGTTACCTTCCAGTTGTTTGTCACTCAGTTGTCTCAGCAGTGTTGGATTCCCTACGGGGAATGTGGAGTAGCCAGATGGGCAAAACCAAAATTGTGGTGAAGAAGCTCACCTGGGCTGTGTCACTGTGGAGGAACAGGCCAGAGGAGCCATACTGCAAGCACTAATTTTGGGATAGGGGGTGACTCTTCAGGAAAGCAGAAACGGTTTCTTACTCCAGTCTGCTCCCATATTTTAAGTTGCTAACATGAAAAGACTCAGCACAGGCTGGCTTATGGCTCCCAGATGGGACTGGGGGAGGAAGATAATTGGCACTGACGCAAAGACTTCTGCTGAAATTGCAAATCACCCCCAAAACCATGCCCTTGCCTTAGAATCTTGCCATCGAACAGCTTTACCTCCGGGACTGAACACTCCTACCCCGCCCCCCGGCTTCGTGGCTCTCTGCGAGGTCTGCGTGGCCCCCGTGTCCCTCCCGCAGGCGCTGGATGCACAGCCGGCGGCTCCGTGCCTTCCGCAGCCGGGCGGGGCTGGACGGAGCCTCCCCGCCCACCCGGGTGCTCCTCAGTAACGCACACGTGGTGCCTCGGCGCCCACCCGCACTCACGAGTGGCTTATCCTTGCAGAGGATCCCTGCAGGGGTAGGTGGTGTCTGCTTTCCAAGGCTGGCTGTAGCACTGGCTGTGCCACTCCCGTGGGTCTGTAGCTCTCCAAGAGCAGGTTCCCTGGAGCGCGGGTGTGGCCAGGGAGCAGGGCTCGCTGCCGGCTGCTGTTGGCACAGCTCTGATCCCCCGCGTTACTTCTAGCATGGTTGTGCGTCTTTCAGGAATGACTCCCATGCAGTTCCATTCCTTTGGTAGTCCAGAGGGTGGCCCAGCTGCTGACATCACCACAAGCCACCCAAGTGTCTCTGGTCCCTTTCCCTGTGTACATTTGCTTTTCTGTCGCTGGTGGTGCCCCGCCCTTTAACACTAAATAAAGGTGCAGCAGCATAGACCTCCACTCCTTCTTGCCTGACTCTTGCTCCTGGGACAAGCTCGGGGTCTCCTGGCACAATGGAATGGGAAAAGCTCTTCCACCAGTATTTGGGACCATCCTGGTTTTTGAGGCATAAGCAGCATCTGCAGTTTCTGGGGTCACCTCAGCATTGCCCAGATGTGGGGCATCACTGTGCAGAAGGCAGCCATTGCTGCCATGCCACCACTGCTGGAAACACTCCAAGGATGTGTTTTGCCTTCCGTGACTGAAAAAATGAACCCCTCAAAATCCCCAAGGAACCTTGCAGGTGGCTGAGCTCCCCATCTACCTGCCCAGGGCCCCCAGCACCACAGCATGGTCAGGAGGTAGGTGGTGGAGCAGCAGGGCCGTGGGAAAACAAGTAGCAAAGGCCCCACAGCCACGAGCACCACCCTGGCCCTTCCATGCCACAAGCCAAGGGCACTGTTTTATTATTGCAGAGACGTGGTTTTGGGTTCCACTTTGAAATAATTTAAAAGAACCTCACCAGCCCTCCAGCACAAGGTGGCAGTGCTGACAGGAAGGCTTCTGTCTCCTGGGGTCACAGAGGTGCTGTGTCACCTTGTGTCACATGGCTGCCCCATGCTGGTCACCCCCGTGCCGAGCAGGACAGACCCACCCAACTCTCTTGGGGCCAGGCTGTCCCCTGTCCCCCACACTTGGGCAGCTCCTTGAGAATCTGGGACGTCCTTGGTCCCACACTCGGCCAGGGGGACAAGGAAAGCCCACTGCTGTGGAGCGGGGCAGGTCCTGGCACTGTGAGGCATCTTGGTCCATGCCATTCTGCAGCATCCTGGGACATCATCTTTCCATCACTGGGACAGCCTCCTCCTCCCTCCAGGCTTGGCAGGAGGCGTGCCAGGGCTACCGCGGCGCGGGGCGGTGCCGGAGCAGGCGCAGCGACAGGGTGTCCGCCTGCAGCAGCAGCTGGCGGATGCGGGCCAGCCCCAGCCCCGAGACGGGCTCGCCATTGACCTGCAGGATCTCATCCCCCACGCCCAGGAGCCCCGCGTAGAGCTTGGCCGTGCCGGCATCCGCCATCTCCTGCACGTAGACACCTGCGGAGGGAACGGGGATGGGTGAGAGCCCTTCCTGCCCCCGCAGCGCCCAGGGGCTGCACAGAAACAAACCACAGCCTCTGGTTTGTTTGGGCTGTGCGTCCCGAGCCAAGACGGACACGTAGGATTGTGCGTGCCTCCTGCACCTCCCCGCACCGCCTCTCTGGGGCAACCCCCTCCACCCGTGCCCAAGCTCGGCCTTGGGATGGGACGAGAGCCACCGTGGAGTGGCAAAGCTTTGGGATGATCACAAATACCTGTGTCGGGCCGGCCGTGTCCGGAGGTGACGGAGAAGCCGAAGGCGCCGTGGGGCGGTCGCTGCAGCTCCAGCTCGCTGGTGCCGTCGGGGAAGAGCTCGACCACGCGTCCCACTGCGCGCAGCTGGCCGGGGGCCCCGATGTCCTCCACGCTCAGCGAGCGCTGCGGCCCTGAGCCCCCCTTCCTGTGGGGAGAGGGAAGATAGAGGAGTGGGGACAAGGGAAGCTGCTGGAGACCTGGTGATGCAGCCTCTGGTTGCACTGAGCCACCACAGCACCACCGAACAGCATTCCTGGGCACTGCAGGGATGTGCCAGGCCCCATCCTACCTGTCAGACGTGGTCTGGGGCAGGAGGTAGGCGCTGGCACGGCGTGCCTTGCCCAGCTGGGGATGTAGGCTCTGGATAGAGGCAGCTTTTTGGGGCTGGCAGAAGGGTGACACCTGGGGAGAAACACCTGGCTGAGATGGGGACAAACACTGTGCAGTACCGGAGTGCTTCACCCACTGATGTGCTGAGGGAGTGGAGGAAATTGGGACATCCCACCCCCCTGGAGCCCTCCCTAACTCACTGCTGAGGAGGGATGAGCATATCTGCTCTTCCACCCTTCTCCCTCCATCCCCCTTCCACTTCCCAGCTGGCTCTGGGCTTTTCAAACCCAGCAGGCTTCCCGCCACCGCCCAAACCATAAATCCATACTCAGGAATACCTAATCCCAGCCCAGCATCCCTTCCCTTGTGCCACCCCTGGCTCCCCATGGGCACGCCCCGCATGGGCCGATGTCCAAGCTCACCAGCTGAAGGGACTGCAGGGACGGTGACTTCTTGACGCTGGGACCACCCGGCGGGGAGCCACCAGGGGCTGGGAGCTGCTCCATGCTGTAGCAGCGGAAGCGGCCCAGGCGCTGCTTGGTGCTCTGGCTCAGGCTGCACAGGAGTTTCTTCAGCCCCGACGCCGAAGCGCTGCTGCCCTTGCGGCTCACTGGCCGCTCTGGCTCCCTGGGTGGAGAGGCGTGGTGATCACACACCGCGTGTCTGGGGCGGCAGCAGGACCTGCAGCTGCCTCTGGGCTGGGAGTGCATCCTGCGGCCCGCCTTGGCAGCCTTGAGAGCTGCAGCGAGGTGGGATCGGGGTGCACGGTGAGATCGGGTGCACAGTGAGATCGGGTGCACAGTGAGATCGGGGTGCACAGTGAGATCGGGGTGCACAGTGAGATCGGGGTGCACAGTGAGATCAGGGTGCACAGTGAGATCGGGGTGCACAGTGAGATCGGGGTGCACAGTGAGATCGGGGTGCACAGTGAGATCAGGGTGCACAGTGAGATCGGGGTGCACAGTGAGATCGGGGTGCACGGTGAGATCGGGGTGCACGGTGAGATCGGGGGCAGCCGCCTCCCGGCAGCAGTGCCGCGGCACACACATATTTTTCATTACCCAAAGTGACCTGAAGGGCTTCTTCCCTGTTTTTCTCCATTATTTCAGAGGTTTTAACCCCTCTCAAAAGTCCCCTGTTCTGCCCCAAGGGATCGCATCCTGCCAATGGGCTCAGAGGACCCAGCAGCACGTTGGAACTCTCCTGCCAGGCTGAGACATGCAGTGCCAGGCACAGGGCTGGCAGGGTCGCACTTGGAAAGCCCCAAGGCAGCCGATATTCCTCAAAAGGGGAAAACCCGACACCAGCGAAACACCTCTGTTACATCTTCTCTAACAGCCCCGGCAAACCAGATGTGCTAAAATGCAGCTCCCCCAAAACCACAGCAAGGCACGGGCACATTTTAACCCCCGTATTGTGGTTTCTGTGAGATTTTTCGAGCCAGGGAGCTCAACCCAGCCGCATCCTGCAGTGCCCAGGAGGGATGCTCAGGGCTGCAGGGTTCGGGAAGCCGCGGCTGCCCGTGCTCACTCACCCGTGTGCCGCGCTCCCGGCCGGGTGCCGTTGTGGCTGCGCTCCCGGCATCTCAGCACCTTCCCCGGCACGATGAGCAACCTCCGGGGGCACGGGGGGAACAGGGCTGACAGCGGAGAGTGACAGTGTCCCTGGAACCACAGTGAGACAGTCACACGCCTTTATCATTGGAGACCCCCCCAGCACCCCACGCGTGGGTCTCTTACCTCCGCCCGTCCCCGACGCGTCCTGCCCGTGGGTGTTGTTGCAATTGTTGGTGGACAAGGCACGGAGGGGGCTCCCCGGGAGCCACCTGGGGCTGCAGGGACCTCGCCGCTCGGCCGGCCCCGCCGTGCCCCCGGGCTGCGCTGGGGCGGTGCTGCCAGCATCCGGCTCCGGAGCCCGGACTCCTTGGCTCGGCGCCTGGCGGCTGCTGCTGCTGGAGAACAGAGCTTTCCTGCAAGGCACCTGGGCGCAGGCCTTCTTGGTAGGAGGGGGAGCAGGGATGTGGGTGCCTGGAATGGGGGTGCTGGTCCTCAGCTGCGAGGAAGGCTCCAGGGGCTCACTGGGCTGCTGCGGGGGACGAGCTGTGTTTCCCACTCCCTTGCTGCCCCCCAGATGTCGATGGGGCTCCCCATCTTCCCGGCTGCTGGTTCTTCCCGGTGATGGGGGGCAAACGGGCCCCGGACCCAAGTCCCTGACCTCGGGGCCGCCGCTGGCCACGCACGTCCCCTTCCTGGCCCTCGCCTCTGGCTGCGGGGCAGCACGGGCAGTTCTGTGCCCGCGGGCCCGGGGGTCCCGGTGCCCACGCAGGTGAGAGCTGCGGGGTCCTGTCTCCTCGCTGTCGGTCCGGCAGCCGTCGGAGGTGTCGGTGCTCTCCAGGGCCGAGTCCACCTCGTCAATGTAGGTGACGTCCCCGATGTAGGTCTCCTTGATCTTCTCGGTGTGGATGCGCTGCCGGGAGGGCAGGATCCACAGCGGGGACCCTCCGGGGCCCAGAGGCCTGATTTTAGGCTCTGTCTGTGCAGCGCTCGGCCCTCGGCTATCCCCTGGGACGCTTCTTTGTGCCGCAGGGCTACTTTTGGCCACGCTGGCGGCGGCTTGCGGGTCCGCGCCCCGGCCGGCGGCAGCACCAAGGAAGGAGCCGCAGGCGCTGCACTTGCCCGCGGCTACGAGCTCGCCGCTGCGGGCTTTGGGCTGGCCAGCGCCGTCCCCCGGGGCGAGGCGAGCGCCGAACCCAGCGCCCGCCGGTGCCGCAGCTGCAGCCGCTCCAGGTACCGCACCTCGGCGTCCCGGGCCGACTCGTCCTCGAAGCGGACGCGGGACGGGGACGGTCCCCGCGGCCGCCGCGGCCGCCCGCAGCTCGAGTCCCCGCTGGACGAGTCGCTCAGGCTCCCGCCGTCCCGCGGGGCGACGCTCGGCCTCCCGCTGGGCTCCCTGCCATGGGGACAGACAGACGGACGCAGGCGAGCTGCAGGGGCTGCTCGGCAACCCTGGGAAGTCAGGTGGGAGGGGGGAAACCCAGCGCAAAAGATGGGGCGAGGAGGAAAGTCCACCCGATGCTCCCTGGCTGCGTACAGCCCTGCTTTCCTCCAGCCTGAAGCTGAAATCCGGAGAGGCTGAGGCAACTCCCCGCTGCCACGGCTCGACCTCCATCGCCCCTTGCCTGCCCCGCGGTGTGTGGTTAATCATTCCCGGAACACCACATCGCACATGACCCAGCACACACAGCGAGTCTCACCCGGGAAAATATTCCCCATCAGCTGCGAAACGCCATCCTCCCGCCACTGATACTTCCGTGCCATCATAAAACGCCATTAACCAAACGCCTCCCGAACGCGGTGCCCCAAAGAGCTCGGGCACATCCAGGGTACGAGGTGCAGGGCTCGGATGTCCGTGCCTGCGCACACGTGGCCCGCTGCAAACTCACGCTGCGGATGTGCCCCAAACCCGGCTGCAGGCCCGGGGGCAGGGAGGAGGCACTGACCTGGGGTGCGGGACGGCGGCGGGGAGGATGAGGATGTCGTGGCTGGCTCTCAGGGGGTTCGTCCGAGCCTTCATGCGGGCGCGCTGCAGCAGCTGCTTGGCCTGCTCGTGCCGCGGGCTCAGCTCAAGCTCCTGCCCGGCCACAAAGGCCCTGCGGCCCCGCAGCGGGGAGGGGGATTAGGAAAAAATAACAGGGATTAGACGCGCTTTAACAGTGACGACCAGGCTGCTCTGCCCAGGGAAAACGGGGCTCGGCCGCCATTCATGGACGGGCTGGCGGCCGCGCCGGGGGACGGCCCGGAGGGCATCCCTCACCCCCCGGCGCCAGGTGAGACTTCGGGGACAGGCTCAGCACCCACACGGCTCGGGCACTGCCGAGGCAGCGCTTTGTGCCACGGGCATCCCAGAGGGGGACAGGGAAAGGGGGGCAGGTGCTACTTCCCATCCCCACCGGGGTAAATCCCGCGGCGGTGGGGAGGCAGGTGGGTTTGGGGTGACCCCCTGAGCTGATTGTCTGGCTGCCTTCCCTTCCTTCCAGGGGGTCTTTCCCCACACCCCCAGCCCCCTCTGACTGCAGGGTGAGGGACCTGTCAGCTCTCCTTGCTGCAGCGCTGCCTTCCCGCTTGGGCATGGCCCTAATCCTCCTGATTAAAATAATCAGCTCAGGCAGTCTCTTCGGGAAGCCCAGCCTTAACCTCTTCAGTGCAGCACGGTGGGCACACACCACCCACACCCAGCAGCACCACCTTGGGAGGCCCAGCCTTCCCCCAGGCCTTGGCTGCCCTGCTCACAGGAGGGGCTGCATCCCCAGCTCTGCCTTGCACGTCCCATCACTGATCCAGCTGCCAGAGCAGAGCAGAGCCAGTGACCACAATACTGGGGGGGTCTCTCCTCACTCACTGTTCTACCCTATGCAGCCCCCAGCCTCTCACCTGCCTATGCCACCTCCTTATTTTTAGTCTGTCCCTCTTAGGTTTTTCATTAGTCCAACAAGATTACATGCTCCTGCCGCCTCGATCCTCTTAAGCACCTGGAGTAAATTTCTGTCCCATCCTCTTCCCCAGCTCCCTTCCTGGCCTGGGTCCTGGCAGGGACATCCTGTGCTCAGACACCACAGGGACACCCAGCTCCTGTCCCTTGTCACACTGAAGCATCTCTGGGGCCCAGCCACACTTCCTCATCAGCTGCCCCACAGCCCTTCCCTGGAGCTGCTTCAAAGGCTGCCTTTGAAATACAAGACTGGGGAGTGGGAAAGAGGGAAATGTCCATTTCTGCCTCACTGGGACTGACCTACCTGCAGCCCTCAGCATCCTGCAGCGAAACCCCTGAGTCCCAGTCCCCATCGCTCGCTGGCATCTCTGAAATGCAGGACAGGGAAAGACATTAGCCTGGTTGGATGGCAGCCCCCATCCTCTTGATAGCACCCCCCATATATCCCATCCCAACACCCTCTGCAGGGCTCTCCCAGATGTTTGGCTCTGGGACATCCCAAAAAAGTGGAATGTGGGGCAAGAGCACCTGGCAGTAGGTGTGCGACTGAGGGGATGTGGTCATGGGGGGTCATTGGGGCAGATGCTATCAAAGGAGAAATGAATTCTCTTTTCTGGTGGCAGCTTGCAAAGAGACAGTGATGCCCACAGACCTGGCGTGTCCCAGAAATTGAATTTCTTGCTCTTGCTTTTAGCAGTGACATTCCTCACCAGGACACCAGATGGGACAGACTGGTATCAGCCAGAGCATCTCCAGAGCATCTCCCACATCCCAGTGAAAGAATGGGACAGTCCTGGGATGTGAGGCAGCAGGGCCCTGCCCCCGCAGCGTGGAAGGCTGGAGGCTGGCCCTGAGAACTCCCGTCATCCCAAAGGTTTTCCCTCCCACTTCCCCCAGCTGTCCTGAAAGAGCCACCACCTTCCCAAAATACACACCGGGTGCTGCAAGGCCCAGCACCTCCTGCAGCAGCCGCCGGTTCCTCTCCACCCGCTCGGCAAGCGAGAGCCTCTCCCAGCTCCCCGCCCTGGGGGGGGACACAGAGGGACGGCCCCGGTCCCGCAGCGGGGTTGGGGCCTCTTCATCCAGGGAGGGTCTCCCATGGAGGGAGGCAGAGCGCCGGGACCTGCTGCCCTTGTCCGGGGGGAGCTCGGCGTCTCCCAGCACATCTCCCCTGGCTGCCGGGACCCTCCAGAGCCCCGGGGTGCCGGTGCGGGTGCCCGGGGGGCTGCGGGCCTCGGGCTCCCCTGCATCCAGCAGCCCGTCCGTCAGGTAGGTCCGCAGCTGAGCCCGCGGCTCCACCGCCGCCACCTCTGCCCCCGGCTTCCCCCGCCGAGGCCGCGGCTTCTTGGGCGAGGGGCGCTCGGGGGCAGCTGCGGGGGTCCCCGGCCGCCCGCCCCGTTTCTCCTTCAGCGCCTTCACTTTGCCCTCCAGGACGGCGTGGGGGCCGCGGGCGGGCTCGGGGCGCTCCAGCGGGGCAGGGCTCCGGCCGCCGCTCTGGCTGTGCTGCTTGGGGGGCCGCGGAAGGCGCCGCGCCTCAGCCGGAGGGCTCCCCTCCATGAGTCCTGCGGGGAGAGAACCCAGGGCATGACCCCTGCGCTGCCCTCGCCCTCCCCAGCGCCCACCCTGGTGCTTCCACAAAGGGCATCACCCCACCTGCCCTGGGGGGTAGATGCGTGCAATGCATTGTGCCTGGAGAGGAAGGGGACAGGGAGGTGACACAGCACGAGGCCACCCACCCAGAGCACCGAGTGCCAGTGTCACTGGGGAGCGGGGGGAACGGGGCAGCAATGAGGGATCCCCACGGCGGGAGGCCTGGGGCTGGGCAGGAGCGCGGGTGCCCGCCCACACTGTTCCACGTTCCCTGGGGCACCCAGCAAGACAGTTCCGGAGGGAACTGACACTTTCTGAGCTAAACCAAGGCCTCAAACCTCCGCAGAACAGAAATCCCTCCCGGCGACAACTCGCCGAAGGTGCCACTGGACCGACGCCAGCCCCTGCTCCGCCCCGGCCCCCGGGGCCACACGTGGCACTCGTCCTGCGCCCGCCTCGGTCCCGGTGGCACCCAGGTGCCGCTGCCCTCCTGCACCCTGCCGGGAGCATCCTGTCCCCGCTGGTACCCCTGGAGGAGCCTCCCCCGTGGCCGGGGCTGCAGAAGCATCCCCGTGATCCCCCCGGTCGCCATCGCCGCCCCGCAGCCCCTCAGTGCCCCAGGCTGAGCGGGACGGGGCCATGGACGGGATGCGAGGGCTGTCCTTACCCCCGGAGCAGCATCGGGAGAAGGCTGGGAAGAAGGAGAAGAAAGCGGAAGAAGGGAAGGAAGCAGGGGAGGGAAAAAAGAAATTAAAAAAAAAAAAACGGCCAAACCAGCAAATCCCGGCCCCTCCAGTCGAGCTCAGCCGCTTGGCTGGGCTGTGGGGCCGTGGCTGGCCCTGCCTCCCGCCCCGGCCTCCTCCTCCTCCTCCTCTCCGCGCACCCCACGCCGGGGCGCTCGGCCAAAGCCGGCCTCGGACCGCCCGGTCCTCGCAGAGCCGCGGCCCCCGCCACGCTGGGGACAGGGGGTGACACCCCGGGGATTCCACAGGAGGGGAACCCAGCAGCCCTGGCAGGACGGATCCTGGCTGCCTTGGCCGTCTCTCAGGAGTGTCCTTTGTCCGGCCTGCGGGCGAGGGAGGCGGCGGAGCGAAGCCGGGCGGGATGGGAACGGGGATTTCTCCAGCAGCAAACCCGCCGGCTCTCGGCACTTTCCTGTGAGCATCGCGCTTTCGCAGCTGTGCTAAATTCTGCTTTCCGGAGGCCAAATCCCGCTTGGACCCACGGCGAGCCAGGGCCGTGGCATTTCCAGGCAGGAGGGCGGTGGGAGCTGAGCTCGGTGCATCCGTACACATCCCTACTACCCCTAAACCCGGCATGCGACACGTGCCTGCTCTCCACGCACCAAAACCCCCCCATGCTGCCCCTCCTCGAGGCCGCACCACGCAGGAGGAGGGTCCCGGGTGGGCAGTGCTTACCTGAAGGTGCCAGGGCTGCCGTGCCCGGGGGCACCGGGGCTCTGGGTGGGCCCGGGGCGTCCCGGCCCCGCTCCGGCTGCCGCTTTAAGCTGTGGCTTTTGATATTCGTGATTGGTTTCATAATCCCGATCAAAAGGAAATCACCAGGATTATGAAATTGTTTTAATCCTCCTGGCTCTGGCTGCACCGGCCCCTGCCAGCACGAGCAGCAAGAAATCACTTTTATCTTCTTAAAATGTCCTCGGCCACCCCGGTGGCCCTGGGGCCCCCATCACAGCCAAACCCCAGCCCAAGGGCTTCCTTCCCCACAGGGGCTGACAACTCCATGTGGGACAGACCGAGCATCTTCCCGTGGCTGCTTCCAGGCAGGAAGGGCCAGCTGAGAGCTTTGTGTGGAAGAGCCCAGGGGAGAACCATCCTCACCCTGTCCCCCAGCACTGGGGTCCAACCTCCCCTGTGACCCATCCTTACCTGCACGCCGTTCCAGAAAGGGATCCTGGCTCCTTTGCCTGGGCTGTGGAGGTGACACACGCCTGGGAGATGTCCCCATCGAGCTGGGGTGAGGTGCCAAAGCAAGGGCAGCAGGAGGGCTCCTGCCACCAGCCAGGGAATGCCAGCAGGGAGCTGTGGCTGGGATTAAACCTCCGGGAAGCGGCTGCTGTGAGCAGCAACAGGCTTAGAGTGATTTCAAGGCACTGGGATCTCTTCTGGAGGGAGATTGATTGCAAGAGGCAATGAAGAGATTTAAAGAGCAAAATAAAAGCACAGACCCCAAACAACCCTGGGCTGGGCTGGGCTGCTCAGCCTCTAGTCATGC
The DNA here is from genome assembly GCA_013399455.1 of Anthoscopus minutus. Lineage (NCBI taxonomy): Eukaryota > Metazoa > Chordata > Aves > Passeriformes > Paridae > Anthoscopus > Anthoscopus minutus. Next base: position 589,332 of record VWYI01037563.1, on the reverse strand, counting down.
ACTGTGCTGGCAGGACACCACCGTGGACTGGAGATCAGCTGGAGAGAGGCAACCAAAGGCTCCCTAAAGGACCACGAGCCTTTGGCCAGCACAGCACAGTTTGGGCAGGAGGTTTCCTCCAGCCCCTGGCATGTTTGGTGTGAGCCCTGGGCCGCTTCCTGTGAGTCCCTCTTGCCCACCTCCAAGCCCTCCTCAGACATCTCCCTGCTCCAAGCACCTCCACCTCCTCCCAGGACATGGATGTTCTCCACCTCCAGCCACCAGCGATGTCCCACAGCTCCCAAGAAAGCAAGAGCAGCAAGAGCCAATGCTCCATGGGTGGATGCAGCACAGGGGTGGGACTTGGGAAGACACACACACAGACCAGGGACAAAAGAGCCATCAGATCATTGGAAAACAAAGAGCTTGTAATAATGAAAAAAGGACAGATTTCGTAACCAATCACTTTTTCCTTTGAAAAAACACAATCACAGTAACTTTGCTTTATACAACCACCTAGAAACTATGAAACAGTATCACATTGTGCAGTATTTTTTTTTTAAAACCTACTTATCAAGAAGGGAATTCCACACTTCAAAAATTATATCCATTTGGGGAGGAAGGAGGAGACAGCTAATAGCGCAGTCACAGATACATCATGAGTCCAAGCAAGCGGCAATTCTTTGTCCTCACCTTTTCCACTGAGCCAAAACAGAAGAGTGGAGAAGGGGATAGCAAAAGAGAAAGGAGGGGGGAAGAAAGAAAGCACCCACAGAGGACTAATCACACTCCATAATTACTTTTGACATCTACAGGGCTTCATAGAAAGATCATTTAGACCAACACAGCGGGGAGGGGGAGAGGAAGGCGGTGGCGGGACCCGGGGAGAACTTTGGCATTTCCACCCCGGGCCCCTTCCAAGCGCCGATCCTTCGCGGGGTGGAGAGGTCATCGCAAGTTCTACCAGGACGCCCGATTTCTCCTCTGGAGTGAAGAGTTTGCAATTTGGTTCACAGAGCTCGAGGGACTGCCAGGCTGCAGGGCACCTTGCCAGGCAGGGGCAGTGCCTCTCGCCCACTTTGCCACGGCTGTGCCGGGGCCAGGGCAGCCTTTGGCTCCCACCAGGAACAGGGCTGGGGTGTCAGCATCGGGGTGTTTCCTTTCCCAAGGTGTTGCAGCAGGGACCAAAGCCCCCAGGGATGGTGACACACCAGTTTAGCCCACGGTAGCAGCACGGGACACTCGCCCCAAGGTGCAGAGATTGGGATTGGGGTCATGTAAAGGAGGCAAGGTTTGATGAGGTGACAGCCACTGAGCCCAGCTGTGACTGCTGCAGAGGTACCATTTCCCACTCTTCCCCCAGGAGCCCCAGCCCCTCTTTTCCAAGGAGACAAAACAATCTGATTGCCTTCTGGAATAAAAATGCAAATTTAAAAAAAAAAATCAACAACAACAACAAAGAAAACGTTTAAGGCAGAAGATCATCTTCCCCCTGCGAGTGCAAAGCAGAAGGGCGGAGGAGAGGAGGGAGAACGTGGAGCTGGGATGCAGCATGTCAGCAAAGTGGCTTTTGTGTCCCCAACTTGCCAAGCCATGCCCCAGCCCCAGGACATTCCCAGCACACGGCCTGATGCTGGGGACACAGCTCCCAAAGCCCAGTGAGCAGAGCACGGCAGCATCCCTGCAGGACAAGGCCAAATCCACTCAGCTGTTCAAAATACAGCAAAGGTTTCACACTGTCCCCACTGCTGGAAGCAGCTGGAAGTCAAATCCCCAGGGATTGTTATCTCCTGGACTAGGAACATGCTTTCCCTCCCTGTCTGCCACACTGGCCTTGCAGCAGAGTGCCAGGACGGAGGCAGAACAAGCAGCACAAGCGTTTTTGGGGAAGGAGCAGCAGGATCAAACTGCTGAGATTTCCACCAGAGATCTCTCCCATTCCAAGATGTTCATGATGCTGCCAGTTAACTCCTTTCATTGGAATCAGACAAACAGCAAAGACACAGAGAATGAGGAGGGCCAGGAGCAGGCTTGGGAAAGGTGTAGGATGAACCCCAGCTGACTTTGGGAATGCACCTGGATGAGAGAGGTAGGAGCTTGCTGGATACATCCAGGCTGCAGCCAGGAGTGCTGCAAATGCATTTCTTTTAAAATGTGGTGGGACAGCATGGGTTCTCACTGGAGAAGCTCCCACTCCTGCTTGCCGAGTCCAGAAATCCCAATCCTGCTCTGCTGGGACACATCCATGCAATGAATCCTGTCCCAACCCTGTCAGGAACACACCCATGGCACGTGGCATTGCCCTGCTCAAGCACAGGGACCCGGTGTTTCTGGTGACACTGTCCCAAAGCCACACAGGGAACCCCAGCCAGCAAATAAATTCTGGATGCTGCAACACCTCACTCCCTACAACCCCAAAATCCCCAGAGGAGCAGCAGGATGGAAAGCAGGAGGGAATCAGCATGTTCAGAGAAGCAAGTTTTCAGAGGGAATCTCCAGAAGTCACAAAAGCATCTCCTCTCCTCAGACTGCACTATCCTGATGGGCTGGTGAGACCAAAGCAGCTCCACACCATCCTCAGAACTGTACAACTCAACCTCCACTGAATCACAAGGCACAGCCCAACATCTGAAAACCAGAGCTTGAAGACCTTCCTCAGCTTCCACTTCCCATCCAGCTGCATGCCAACAACTAAAGCAGTGGATAAAACCCTCACCCTCAGCTCCTTTTCATGCTGCTCTGTCCTTCTGGACTGCCACCCTGCTGCTCTCCCTTACAGAAGTGTTTTCAAGCACCCATGAGCAAAGCCCAGCTCAGAAAATGAAGCCACCCTGGGAGTGTCTCCACTCCCCTCGCTCCTGCTGCTCCCAAGGAGTGTCAGGGCTATTTTCTCTCACCATCTGTTCTGCTTCATCAGGTCTCCCTTTATTGGCCAGATGTTCTCGTAGATGTGGAGCCATCCCAGCTTTAGGGCTCGCTCTCAGGAGGAATCTGCACGCCTGATTTCTCAGAAATCTCTGGGAGGGAGGGAACAGGGCTGGCAGCTAGGAGCCTTTAAAAGCCACACTTCTGGGAATTCAGGCTGCTTTCCCCCAAGACAGCATCTTCACTGCCAAAAGGGACAATGTTTTATTTTAGGAGATAAAGTTTGCTCATCATAGTGCACCACCTCCCTTTTTTTTTTTTTTCCTTACTCTTCCTGCCAGAAAAGACAGAGTAAGGGAAGAGAAAGAGCAGAGCAAGGAGCAAAGCAGATGGACACACTGAATTCTTGCTACCCATAAGGATTTGGGTAAACTACAGAACAAGAATTTAATCACTTTCAACTCGACCCTCCCCACCAGGTTGGGAAGCAGAGGGTTGGACAGTGCAGCAGTGGGATGGACAGATGGACACACAGCCATGCCCTGCCCTCCCCAGCCCAGCTGAGGAAGGCAGAGTGCTCCCAGGAGAATGGCATCACTTCAGAATCACAGAACCATGGAATGGTTTGGCTTGGAAACCACCTTAAGGACCATATAGTTCCAACCCCCTGCCAAGGGCAGGGACACCCTCCACTAGACCAAATTGCTCACAATGTCTCTCTGTATTTTTAATTTCACTCTGAAAGGAAGATAACTACCACTAAAGCTCAGATTCTTTGTATAAAAAAACCCCACTTGCTTAAGTAACACCCAGTGCTGTTACTTGATTTGAATGAATCCAAATAATTTTGGAATGCCTCCCTCCCAGTGCAGCTGCCCTCCCCTAACTTCCTTCAGGCAGGGATGGCTCCATTCCCCACTGCTGGAAATACCTACACATGGTTTGGACATGGCACCAATGCAAATCAGGAACCTGAAATATTTTAAGGGGCTTTATAACCCAGACTCTGCTTCCATGAGAACGGGAATGCTCCATTTTTAGTGTGAACTGACCTAGGGGAGGTAAAGACAGGAATCCAGGGGAGATGGGCAGCACAGCCTCAGCTCATCCAGCTCTGCTCCCACCAGAGCAGCCCCACATGGAGGGAGATGAGAGGAGCAGCACCACCACGGGGTTTTAATCTATTTCCAATTAAATGAAGAGAACCAAGTTTCCTTCTTCAGTTCCTCTGGGCAAGAGGCACAGCAGGCAAACTGAGGAAATGGAACATATCAGCCATGGGAGACACTGTGCTGCTTAAGGGGGAGCAACCACCAAACAGCAACTGAGGAGAGATTCCTGCAATTCCATGGCCCAAACTGTCACCAGCCAGGTGAGGACCCTCCTTCAGGAGTTTCACCCTTCCCTTGCAGACCCACGAGAACAAGGCGTGTCAAGGGCAGCACCACAGGACTCTGAGACCTCCATGGCTCCCTCCCAGGAGGAGAGGAGACCAACAGGACCATCAAATTCACATCTCTCTTCCAACATAATTTGCTTAGCTGTCCATTACCCAAGCCTGCTCAAGTATCCCACTTCCCAAACTGGGAGAATGAGATGAATCAAGGGGCAGATCACCAGGGCAGTTCCCAACAGGGGCTTTTTGCTAAACCAGAAGCCACAGAAAAGCTATTTTCCATCTCACCTTCCCCATCAGGTGGGCACACCAGAGTTCTTTCCATACTCCCTGAAACATTCCACCATTCCTAAGTCCCAGCCTGTTGAAACCCCTGTCCCATGAGAACTGTCACCTCCTTGCCTTGTCCCACTTTTGCTGGGCTGCTGAAGAACTCCTGAAAAACTCCCTGCTCAGACTGAGATGCCCTCAGGACACAGCTAAGGCTTGGAAAAGTATTTTTTGATCTGGAGAATGAAGTTCCAAAGCCTTTGTTCACCCAGTGTTTTGTGCTGTTGGTGGGAACCAACTCTCCTTTCCTTAGGATCACCTTAGGATCATCTGCACTACTTTCACACATGGAGAAGTTGGCTTTGAACCGGCACGAGCGACATGCCCAGAAGCAGTAGCAGCAACTAAAAAAAAATATCAGAAAGAGAAACTTTGGTTTAAAATAAAATTGAAAAGAAATAAAAGAGAGAGAAGGTACACACAGGTGCAAGTTGTCTCACGAGAGGGGTATTTGAAGGGGCATCACCCCACAACCCTGGAGATGGAGATCTACATTCCCCACTTTGTTTTACTGTTACAACCTTCAATTGCACAGGACTCAAAATCACTCTCATATGGTTGTTAAGTTTCATAAATAATGTGAAAACTATATGCAACAGATACATCATATTTCCAAAAAAATTATAAGAAAAGTTACATCAAATTAAAAAGTAGCTTCATGAATGAAGATACTGCTCTAAGTGCACTTTCCCTGCAAGTGCAGCCAGTGCCTCAGCGCTGGATATGAAGGAAAAAAAACCCAAACAACTGGAAAAAAATAAAAACAACCAAAAAAAATTATCAGATTTAAAAAGTCCGGTTTCAACCAGTTAAAACCGGGCCAAGCAGAAACCGAGTGTGCTCTCAGCACTGTCCCATGAGGGAGTCCCTATGATGCTTCATTATCCAGATAAGGTTTGTATGTCCTTGTTGAGACTGTAAACAATCCTTTCCTGAACTGTCCTCTTTATTGGCAAAACAAAGTAAAATCTTTTATTTTTGTTTGTTTGTTTAAAATAGAACATTAAAATTAACCCAGAAGAAAAGAAACGAAACACAGTGAGCTTGTTGGAGTCCATAGGATCTGGTCTGGAAGAGCTCGGAAAACGTGTTCAGTGTTTTCTCCTGTTTTCAGCTGGATCTGTACCAGAGCTCGGGTTACTTGGGGAAGAGGGAAACAGAATGAGAAAACAAAGGATGTGGAATAAGAGAACGTGGCCATCTCATGTGTTCACTTCGTTGGCTAGGTCCTCTATCAATACCTTTGTGTCAGAAGCCTTGGACCTGAAAAAAAAAAACAACACAAAAACACTCAATAGGGAGAAGGAATTCCTGGAATGATGTGCAGTCAGCAAACCCACAGTGCACTTGGAGGGAGAAAAAAAATGTCTTTCTTATGCAGAAGGGGAATAAACAATCTATTGGAACTGTTTCACACCCTCCCACTCTCCCTGGGAATGGCAGAGCTTTGTAAAGATGCCCCAGCTGTCCCTCAGCATCCTCCTCCTGTGGCACTGCCCACTCCACACCGTGCCCATGGCCACTGCCACCTGCCAGGCTGTGACACTGCTGGGGACACAGCACTGCTGGGTGTGGAGCACCCACCCAGCCCTCCCCACAGAACTCCACCAAATCCTTGCAGGATCCAGAGGAGTGTTCCTGCTCCATCTCCTGCTGGGCTGCAGCAAGGAACAGGAAGTTCTTTAGGGATATGCCTGGCACATCTCCACTCACGGCATGTCTGAGGGGTAAATGGGCATGGCTGGAGGGAATTCCACCAGGCTTTGGCCCAGATTCCTTTTGGATAACATTTTTCAGTCTCTAGCAGCCACTCGAGGGCTGTTGGTATTGGTCCCATCCGTGCAGGGATAAGAGCCAAGCAGAGCCCTGAGGCCAGAGCACACCCTTCTCCTCCTCCCACCCCTCCCATGCAGTGCTGCAGGGATTGCACAACACTCCTGACCCACTGTGCCTCAGCATCCCTGAGGAGCCTGGGCTTGTTCCCTGGCCAAAGGGTAGGGCTCCACAGCTGTGCTGCCAGGGCAGCAGGGACACAGGACACTGGAGGGACACACAGTGGACAGGTTCAGGGGCTGGGGTGCAAGAATGATGGGTGGGAAGGAAAAAATGGATGGGTTTGGATTTGAGGAAGGAAGCAGTCTGAGATCCTAAGGACGAACCTTAACCAAATTAAAACTGGAATCATAGAGAATCATAGAATGGTTTGTGTTGGAAGAGACCTTAAAGATCATCTGGTTGCAAACCTCCTGCCAGAGGCAGGGATGCCACTCACTAGACCACATTGCCCAGGGCCAGTTCCAGCCTGGCCTTGAACACCTCCAGGGATGGGGCATCCACAGCTTCTCTGGGCAGCCTGTGCCAGGGCCTCTGCACCCTCACAGGGAAGAATTTCTTCTTAATAACTGATCTAACCCTGCCAGTTTAAAGCCATTGCCCCTTCTGTCTTTATGAGGTATAAGGAGTCCCTCTCCCTCTTTTTCCTAAGTCCTCAAAATGTCTGATTGAGGGGAACCTCTCCTCCAGTTTGCATTCATAACCTCTGGCAGACTATTTCCACAGGAGGGGAAGCCTTGTAAAAAGGAAACTCCCTTTTCTGATGAACCAGAACCCCAACACGCACAAAGGATGGATTCATTCCCTGGCAGAGAGAGACACGCTCGTTTACGAACTGAACTCGTCCTCCCTTTGCGGACTGGGCTGAAATCTTTGCGCAATTCCCAATCCAGGCATTAACAACAGCTCCAGGGCAGGATTTTGTGGGAATGCAGAGGCCACACGTACTGAGAGGCGAGGCGAGGCCTGCGCAGGGACACGCTCAGGCTGCGCTTCCACTGCTTGTTCTTGCGGCGGTTCCGGACGCCGTCCTCCTGGTCCATCATCTGATCCAGGAGCGTCAGGTCGTCGGCGTTGAGCGGCGCCACGGAGATGTCCCTCACGGCACGGAACTCACCACAGTTGTTCAGGTGCTCGTTCTCCAGACGGAAGAAGTTCCACACAAACCGCCTGCAGGGAGGGAGGGAGGGAGGGAAGGAGGGAGGAATGGATGATGGATGGTTGGATGATGGATGGATGGGTGGATGGATGGATGGATGATGGATGGATCGATGGATGGATGGATGGATGGATGGGTGGATGGATGGGTGGATGGATGGATGGATGGATGGATGGATGGATGGATGGATGGATGGATGGATGGATGGATGGATGGATGGATGGATGGATGGAT